>JASCZW010000214.1:0-248280 GCA_034211315.2 Aedes japonicus | reverse complement strand
GATGAATGCCGAACCTTTTTTGAAGACCATCGTTTGTGGTAAGCTGTTGGTTAGATCCCCTAACATTATCACTATCAAAGCATGTCGTCAATCGATCCAGGCCTTGACTAACCTACAAAAAGATTTAGCAAAGAAACTTATTGGAAAACTGTTATTCATATTTACTAACCACGGACAAATTAGCGGGGTTTTGTGGAACTTCAATCGAGGAAAACGCGCGTTACATGGCGTGACCTGCAGTTAAATGTATGAAATAAACTTTTACAATTATTAAAAATTGTGTGTTGTTTATCGCACAGACCGGTTGTCGTAAAGAGGATTTTATATTAACGCTGAATGCCTATTCGATACATGCGGGATGAATCGGTGGTTTTTCGCAGGACAGTGTATGACGCGATTGCCATAAAAGGTGGCATAGAAATAAGTCGATTCCAAAATTGCCGATTTTGAGAGCTAAGAATGCTCACTGCTGTACGTCGAAGACATCAAGCGTCGGAAGAAAGAGGATGTGATGGGCAAGCTTAATAACTGTGAAAAAGGACAACGAGATTCAGAAACAAGAGCTTGCCGGCCAAAAAAGCAAAAATCAGAAAGATGCTCAACGAGAACCGGCCAAACTCTGAAGAAGAAATTAAAATATTGAAAAAGAAATGATGACAAGCCTGTTTTTATCTGGTTGTTGGTCAATAAATCATTTGTTAAACATTTTTTTGAGAAATTTGATTGTTTGAATTATTTATTTACCTCCAAAAATCTATATATGATTCTGTTTGCCTTTTTTATCTTGGAAATTTATGTTAAGCACCTGAAAAACCTGGAAAAATCAGGGAATTTTTGTATTTTACAGATGAGTAGACACCCTGTGTAATAGCCTGATGATTCAATTATCTACCTGTACAACTGAAAGTCTGATAGGGCCGAGCAGAAACTGAGTCCGTCGCCTTCTAGTAGTCGATAACGTTTGCATTTAAAAAATGAACAAAAATAGCCGACTTTTCGCGTTTACCACCCGCACTGACGAAACAATGCAGCATCAACCATAGTAACCCATGAGTCAGCAGACAAAATTTGACAGCTCTAGTCAGTCGCGAACTCAACCAGACGGCAAAAACAGTGAAGCAATTCGTTCAGAAGTGTGCGCGTTCAAAGAACGGCACCCCCCCCCCGCGTCGAAAACGACATCGTGTGGCACTTTGTAGGATGCCAGGCCCGTTTCGGCATTCACAAAATCTTTGGCACCATCGACAACAATCAGGAGTGATCGAAAGACGCGTTTGTTCTGACGCATTGCGATCCTGAGCGATGCGAAGCTCCAAAGGAGGCTGAAGAGAAAGACCGAGGGAAAAGTGGCTACATCGCTGTAAAGGCTGGCCGGGAGGTCAGGTTCAACCGGCCAAACAGTGAAAAAGTACTCATGAATATGAACATACATGTCAGGAAGTGGAAGTCGCATCCACTGGTTTTGAGCTGCAATGACGCAGCAGCGGACGAATAAGATGGTCAACTTGATTTTCCTGGCGAATCGCCTTCTATGCATGTTTTTCGTCCGTGCTCAGGCGAGAAGGTTCGGGTTAACTGCCGGAAGGCCGTTCGCAAGGCGTGAGATTTTTTGCAAGCAAGCTTAAATGACACTCATGGGAAATTATCAAAAGCAATTTTTGTGTCTTAACTCTTTATTATCACCATCCGAAAAACTATTTTTGAAGGTAAACGTTAATTCTGAAAAAAGTTAGAGATTTGAGAGAATCTTCAAACGATGTTTGAAATTCTTTTTCTAATGAAGTATTCTGGGCCAGTTGCCTACAAATCAGAAGATCGTCGATTTCATCTTGGTACCAGTAGCTAGTATTAGTCCCCACTCAAAACCTAGTTATACTTCAGGTCAAACCTTCGAACACCATGTTTATTACCTCCCACCAGCATTGCTCTCTAACCACCTCTTCCCTTCTCATTTCTCAACAGGGTCTCCCGGCTGGTGATACTGCACGGAGGAAGCCGAAGATGGCAACGCGATGCCTCGATCTCAGCCGCCCGGTGCAGGCCGTTTCGCTGGCGGTCACCAACCTGGTTCGGGCTCGGACGCGAACGATACACACACTCGGACGACGACATCCTGGCAAACAGGGACATGCCCTCGGCACCAGGCATCGGTGGGAACGCGGCGAGCTGTTGTGAGGAAGCGTCCGGCATGCTCAGAGTGGATCGCGTTTTCCGCCCAGCGCGGAAGCAGCTGATCGAGGGATCGAGGGGCATTTCTGCAGGGCACTTCGTCGCTATTGCTGTGCTTCGACGAGTCCGAAGTGCGGAAGATCATACGGGAGTGCAAGCGAGTGCTGGACTACTTGGCCGTGTCCGAGGCTCAATCGATACCATGGAGGATTTGGTGCACGTGAAGGATCGGAGCCCGTGCTTGAGTAAGGCAATTCGAGGGGAGGTCGGCGCTAGGGAAAAGGAATTGACTCCATCAGGTGCACAGTGAGACTCGGTGCGATGATTGCGAGCAGGCAGGCGATTTCGGCGCCGATCTTGATTTGCAGCACGAAGGTGTTCATACTGATCGCCGAACAGAACGGCAAGGGATCGGATGAGGCGGCGGAGAATAGTGAACCGTCATGGCTCTCCAGGATGATGCCGAAGAGATCCAGAGATTATTCGGGCGTTGCAATTGACGACTTACGATGAGGATCAGAGCGAGTTGGACAATCTGGACGGTGTTGAAGAAGATTCACAATGCAATCAACAACAAGATGAAGCAGCTAATCGGCTGGTTGAAGAATCCTTATGCGCTTCGGGTGGCGTTGGAGAAAGGTACATTGCGGCAGATCGTGGATAACGGGCCGAAGTTGCGTCAGATCGCTGCTCACCACAGGATTCGCTGCATATTATTCGAAATGGCTGGAGGCATTACCGCCAAGGCTAATACGCTTTGTGACCTGCGACAGGACGGGAAGGGAACAACCCACACGCGGATGCGATCGCATCGGGACATCCGTGATAAGCTGGGAAACATGGAGCAGTCCGTGTTGAACGCGATTATGGGAGTTGACAAGGCAGGGCTCCAGCAGACGGCTCACACCGTCCAGGGGCGCTTGGAACAGGCTTGCCGTTGGTTGCAAAACCCCGCTCAGTGATGAGATCGTGGGACTTGGGCAGCGGGCGGTCGCATTGATCGTTGACGAGGGTCGTAAGGTCGCTGAAGGCCTTAGTGGCCTAACCAGAAGGCCGAAGTTGCAGTGCCTGCGTATTGAAGCTCGAGCAGTTATCGCATGACTTCGGACAGATGCAGTTCGAATGGCTTGGGTCACTCAGCTCAAGCTCAGGGAGGTATCTCGTCGTTTCTGAACGAGAAGCCGGCATGGCTCGGAAAAAGCAGATTCAGGACGCCGTTGTAAATCGCGTAGTAGAAGACTTTATCGACATTTCTTCCGTTAGCGCAATTCATGGAAGCGGTTGCACTTCCGGAAGGCACCTGGTCGGGAACAGAACTTTAACCAGAAGTCCATAACGTTGCAAAACTTCAGTGATCGCGCTTCCAAAACAAGCCGAATGGTGGCCGCTGGTGGCTCGGGAGGAAACAAAATCCGGCGGAAGTCCTCCTGTCGTCCGCCTCCCAGGTTGACAGTTTGACTCCGCAGCTTGCTTCGCCGGGCGCATTCGTATGAACTACCCTACCAGCAAGGCAGCGGAAGAGCATCTCAACAATCCAACAGCAGTACGCGGATACGATCCTGCGAATGAGAACCCTCTGCGATCAGGCTACTGATCCACTGACTTCATTGCTGTTTCCGAGCGACAAACGCAGAAGCATTCGATTCTTTGCGACGAAGCCATCCGCATGCGGCAGCCACAGAAGATGGTGGACGAATACTTCCAGCGAAGCTCGACTGGCCAACCGAGTGCTTCTGGTGGCCAAAACAGGAAGGTGACAACCCGAGGATCCGGAGTTCATCGCCAACTGTCAACGACGCGTCCGATCGGCTGCAGGCTTCCATTTCACCAATGGTGCAGGAAGCCAAGAACGTTTCGACCAACATCAACGATCCGATTCACGCCTCAAACTGAGGGAAGCCAATAAGCAAGTAAGTACGGAATTGAAATGACTGATTTGTAGATCTGATCCTAAACCTGCGAATGTATTTCAGCTCCTGCAAAACGTGCGCAACATTTGCAGCGCCATCAACAATGTTCCTGAGGTGCCTGAAATGCCAGACCTCTCTGCCCTGCATCTGCATCATCAGCAGCTGCAGCATCAGCCACCACAGCATGAAGTCTGTTCTCCACGTCCTCCACTGCCACGGGAAAATATTCTCCGGTACGTCCCCCACCGCCGGAGACAGACGACGAGGATGAACTGTTCCAGGGAATGCCCAATGCCAACCAGCCCATTCTCATGGCTGCCCATGGTCTGCACCAGGAAGTGCGCCAGTGGTCGTCCAAGGACAACGAAATTATTGCCGCTGGCAGCGAAGGTATGGCCGTACTCACGGCACGTCTCTCTGAATTGGTCCGCGCCGACTCCAAGGGCAGCAAGCGGGAGCTGATTGCCACGGCAAAGAAGATTGCCGAAGCCTCGGAGGATGTGACCCGATTGGCGAAGATTTCGGCCCGGCAGGCACGCCGATAAGAGAATCTGCACCAACCCGCTGCAGGTCTGCGAGAGGATACCGACGACTCGGAACGCAGCTGAAGATTCTGTCAACGGTCAGCCACCATGTTGGGTGCTCAGGGCTCCGACGAGGATCGGGAAGCGACGGACATGTTGGTCGGCAATGCGCAGAACCTGATGCAGAGCGTAAGTATTGATGCGGATAGGCTGGATTGCAATGGGCTTTAACTGATTGCGCTTGTTTTCAGGTCAAGGAAACGGTCCGCGCCGCCGAGGGAGCCAGCATCAAGATCCGGTCGGATCAGACCAACCACCGGCTGCGCAAGGTCCGCCGGCAGCCTTGGTATCAGTACTCGGCAAATTCTTCCTCCGGAAGAGTCCCGCAATGGGGAATGCACAAAGCGCTGCCCTTTACCTAAGCCAGAGGGAAGGTGTGAAATTCGCTCTTTTTAAACACACAACACATACACTTATTAATACTTTGAGAACAACGACAAAGCGTTTTTGTTTCGTTCGCGAAACTGGCGATGGTATTAGTGGCGATAGTAGTTAGTAAGCAATGCTATCACAGCGGTTTATATTCTTTACAACCAGTGTATTTATTAATTATTAATCTTAAGTTCGAATGTCGAGTTTTAACTTCCGGCTCGTTGAGATCGAAGTACGCCAAACAAGTGTACTAGTAACTCTTAAAAAAACTACCATCGTAGTTGTGAACGAAGAAGAATGAAACTAACGAATTTTGACATAAGTCAAGTATGCAAACAACCATGGAGACGCGAATCTTTGATTGCAATTTTTCAGAATGGAAAACTAAAAGTATGTAATCTGAAGAAAACGAATTGTTAGGGAAACGTTGCCAAAAAAAGAACAAAAAAAAAAAGTTTGAAGTATTTAATATAGAAGTCGGGACGGGGAGCGGCCACTATCGTTGAATCGGGAATAAATTTTATCGGGAAACTGTTTGACGCGAAGCAAAGCGCCGTGTTTTTAGAGGAATTTGTCTATTTTTATCCATGTTAACTGAAAATTTTACAATAAGGAAAACTGAAAACGTAAAACAAATCGTTACTCTGCCTAAAACTTATAACGGTAGTGATTAGAGGGAATCGGTGTCGCAATAGTTTATATGTTATTCCACCCACTGCTAGAATTGCTTATAAACCAATTCTGCTCCGAGCTACATAGTTCGGTTTCCGCGTAGGTGCAATAATTCAAGTATTCCTAACCTGCAACGGTAGCAATGATTTTTACTTACTTTCTCTAACGTAACGTTTACAATGATAAAAAAAAGAATCGATTTGACTAATTCAACTGATGATAGGTAGCTTACGATACTGTTTATATGATAAAGATACAAACAAAGTTTATTATAGTATATTTCTCACCCGAACTAGGCCTTTGCCCTATTCTTGTTGAAGCGCGCTTAATCTTTACTGAAACAAATGGCAATTTACATACATTTCTAGTGTTGTTTTTTTTTCTTTCAATAGAGCAGGATAGTAACCATGTAGGGAAAGCTTACACAGAGCGCAGCTATTTTAGAAAACGGTATAAACCAATTAACTACAATCATTGTGGAAGTGTAGACAAGTGGAAGAAAATGTGTTGTAATAACAAGTGCCTATTTATATTCATTGTGAACAGTTTTTTCTTGTTCGAAATCTTTCTAGTGCTAATTGTTATTGTCGTTTGGTTATTTTGCTTTCTTTTAAGTTGAGAAACTCCTTCTTACGTTTCGGTTGACAATTTTGGTTTTCTTGCGTTGTTCTTTTGTGCTTGTGGATACAGCATGTTTCACTACGTTCGATCGACCCCTTGAAATACAGTCATTCGTTTTGAACCTCTTAACAAATTGGTCGTTTTATTCATTGTTCAGTTCGATTACCGAATTCGCCGTTCCTTAAATTGGTTATTCTGACATGACTTTGTTGAGGAAAGCAATCGCAGCAGTCAGTTGATTCTTTGATAGTTAGTACCTAGCAACCATAGTCACCAAAAGTCCTTAGTTTCTCCCATCATAACAACATTCTGCCTTTCAAAGCAAAACTCCTAATACTGTACGTTATTCCCCAGTGCTATAACCATCTGGTGATGGATTTCAGACAATGTCTCCGACTTGGTTACTTCCCCTCGTGTTGGAAGTCAGAAAAGTCATTCCCATCCAGAAACCTGGGAAAGATTCTTCATGTTCTAAGAGCTATAGGCCCATCAACCTTCTCTCAGGAATATCGAAACTATTTGAGAAAGCGATCCATCGTCTGCTTTCGTCTGCCGACGAGCATAACATCTTGCTTGAGGAGCAGTTCGGATTCTGACGTGGTCACTCCAGTGTAGAGAGTATAGCATGTACTATGTATTTAATCAATCATACCATAGCAAAATCTAGGAAAAGAGAATGCTACTTCATATTGTAAGAAGTTATGCGTTATTTACCCCTTTCGGAAACATTAGTTGATTAGATTTGAACGACCTCTCTAGTGTCCTTTCCCAACTGTGTTGCGCAGTTTCACAAACTAGAGTATCACAAAGAGTAGGCATTGACTCGTAAAATCGTAATTGTATTGTACAGTGTGATAGTGCGTAACAAAGATGAGTCTCCGGATGCCGGAAGCCTTCCGACATGGATTCGGCCAGTGAGTTCGGTGAAATCACGACAATGGCGCAGAAGGTGGGGAACCCGGCGCTGTTACGTAAGTTGAATTAAATATTTAGTTCTTTTTAATGCAAAATGTCCGAGAATTTGAAGAACTTTTCCGGTTCCTGTGCACATGCCCAGAACCTTTTCTGTCGCTAGTTCCGCTCCTAAATTTACGCTCAGCTCGCCGATACTTTCCATCTGTAAGAAAGCGAGAACCGTAAGAGTGTTAGAGATCCAGTTACGCATCTCGACTTCGGCCTGAGCGTGAACTTGCTGAACTCCTCAAGCTAGCTGAATCATCTCATTTCTCGCTCCGTGCTCGCTAACATGTTGTACACGTAATCATTCTTGACTATGGTTCTTGGGTATGGTCCTGCATATTTTCCAGTGTTCAAGTTTATGAATACTGGGTGCAACTGGGTGAACAACAAGCCCCAAATGTCATCACCTGCATAACGAAGGTAGTGGGTTCGGCATCCGTGGGCTTTCCTTACCAAGAAACCGTAGACAGTTCTGATCTTCAATCGTAATCCACACTTGGTGAAACATCTCTCGTATATCACCACGCATTCCCACTGTGACGAAACCGGATGAGTACAGACAAAAGGGGCGTCAGTTTGTCTAACCCAGCCAACAACATTTAATTCAGTGACACACCGTTATTTTTGGCTAATGCGTCCCAAACTGTTCGCACCTTACCCAGTTTGTTTGGGTTGAAGACAAAAAATCAGGAGATACCAAACTCGTTCCGGTATTTTGTTCAACTCTTCCTTCATCAACATGCGGATGTAGCCTTTCTCAACCTACCCACTGGTTTTTGCTTGGATTTTTAGTGCCCTCGTGGTTCCATAGAGGAGTTCAAGCATACTCTAGTTTGGCGAATCTTTGTTCGTGGTCGTCGTAACTATTTGATAAAAAGGCCAAAAACATAATATTGAAACTGTTTTACAGATGTAAAAATGTTCTCGGCGACTGTTGTTTACAGCACGAGTCCTGAAGAAACTTGAAATGACCAAACACAACCAATGGAAGAAATCGCAAGGAGCGCTTTTCGTCTTTGGGTCTTCCTGAAGATTTTTAAACAATCTACGTAATTGCGATGTAACTGTTCTTGATGTCTCGATGAACCATTCATTGTTGAGGAATATTTCTTAGGGTACAACATAATACGATTTTCATCTTGCTTTGGCGTTTGACTAGTCACGCTAATAAACAATTATACTGTACAAGTTGCCTTACAAAAGACTCTGAGTGATCTGAGGAGGTTAGAGAAACTTGATACTGCGGCCTGATAATCCATTTTATTAGTTTCCTAAGCAGTTAAGATGACGCATTTATAAGCTCTGGGCAGCTCTACATAGCTCTGAATTGTTGTTTGTGACTGAGCTTGTGTGGCTTTGTACACCTCTTGAGTTGGTGTTCAACCAGTTTTATACTAGAAGCAACAACGAGCTCTGAGTGGCTCTGTGCAGCTCTGAGCTGTCAATAGTGTCAATGTATCATAGACTTGTGTTTAGGAAGAGAAGAAACTCTCGTGTAAGTAGGAGCTTAAAAAAAATTCACTCTGTGGGCTTATAACTCACAATGTTTAAGTTGGGAAGCTATACATAGCTCTGAGTTGCTGTTTGTGGCTAAGCTCTGAGTGGCTTTGTATAGCTCTGAGTGGCTTTGTACACCTCTGAGTTGGTGTTAAACAGTTTTATACTAGAAGCAACAACGAGCTCTGAGTGGCTCTGTACAGCTTTGGGTGGCTGTTTAAAAGTGGTATCATAGACTTGTGTTTAGAAGAGAAGAAACTCTGAGTGGTCGCAGGAGCTTAAGAAAAAAACTTTACGCCATGAGCTGATAACTCACATTGTTTAGCTTCTCTAAGTAGTTCACATGAAGCATTTCTGGGTAGCTCAACACAGCTCTGAGTTGCTTTTCAACAGTTTTATACCAAGCGATAATGAGGTCTGAGTAGCTCTGTACAGCTCTGAGTGGCTGTTTAACAATGATATCAAGTATTTGTGTCTACAGAGACTCTGTGCGATCTTAGTAGATAGGAGAAACTTGAGTTTGGGCTGATAACTCAAACTGTTTGGGTTTCTCTTAGCGGTTTAATGTTTTTATTTCTGCATAATAGTGATTTACAGCCGTCAGCAGGTCCATCATGGGTAATCAAATTCAACTATTTAAATTACACAGTTCTAAGTTGCTGTTCAACGGTATTACATTACGATATTGTAAACTCTAGGTGGTTCCGAACAGCTCTTTATTGTTCGATAGTGATATAAAGCAATTGCGTTCACAAGAGACTCTGAGTGCTTTTAAGAGCTTGTAAAAAACCGGACACTGTGGGCTGATAATAAACAATGTTTAGTTTTTCTGAGTGATTCAGATTCCTCTAATATCCTTCTTTAGCCAACAACTTCCCTAAGGCCCGTGGAAAATCCTTCAAATTGATTTTGATCCTTGGCTGGCTGTGGATCTTACACATTCTTTGTCGTAGTTGATACATACTCCCGATTTCTGTCAATATCAGAAATTAGAAAAATGGACGCTAAGAGTACCAATCAGAATCTCATGAAAAAAAATCCACATGGGGGCTTCCCTTGATCTTGCAGAGCGATACCGATTCGCCTTGTGTCGATCCGCCGGAAGTGAGTTTAAGGAATGCAGGGGAAGTAAAGGAGTCAAAATCCGGAAATCCATACCCTTAAGTCCTCATTCAACTGGTGCAGTCGATCGCCAAAATCAAGAAATCATCAAGGCTATAGCAGAATAAACCGCGTTCCTTAAAAGCTAATCCTCCAGCAGTATTTTATTCATATACGCAACACAGTGAAGCCACAATCCAGGCTGGGAATTACCCCATTTTAATTACCTGTCGGGTGGAAGTATCGTGACACTTTCCCGGCTCTCTAGAACTCCAAACGTGACTCACGGATAGTCAAAGAAGACGTAAGTGGCGAGGATGCTTTCACCAAGTTTATAAGCAAACAAACGCAGATACGCGGAGAGGAGCAAAACACTCTTAATCAAAAGTAAGAGATAAGGTACTATCTGCAGTTCGAAGCAAATCATCAGAAAACCAAGAAAATTTGAAAGTGCGGGCGTCAAACGTAACCGGCGATAATTCGAGTAAAAGTTCTACGGTGCAGAGATGGAAGCAGCAAATGAGAAGGATCGTGACCGCCAATCGGATGGCTAAAGAAGGCGACCCCAACAAACCATAAGAAAGCCGGGCAGGTTCAGGGGCATGTTCGTCTATGGCGATTTCAAGTAACTGCAGGGACAATAAACGAACTACTAAGTGGTCCCACGTAGTTCCATTTTTGTTGAACGTGACGAAACGATACCGAGCCATAAATCAATTTTCACCCGTGATATATTATCATTCTCCTGCTTCTTCATTCTTTTGAAAGTTTCGTTTTCTTAATGTTTTATTGTGAATCAGCTCTCTTTTACACGATCCTGATTAAATTATTGGATGCGATACCATTTCTAAGATAAATCCAATTAAATGAATCATTAGTGTAGGCAAGAAGGAGAATGTAGAGAGTTTAGCATGTAGTATGTATTTAATCAATCATACCATAGCAAAATCTAGGAAAAGAGAATGCGACTTCTCATATTGTAAGAAGTTTATGTTATTTACCCCTTTTCGGAAATATTAGTTGATTAGATTTGAATGACCCCTCTAGTGTCCTTTCTCACTTTGCGTTGCTAGGAGTATCACAAAGAGTAGGCATTGATCGTAAAAATCAGTCTTGTGAAAATTGTACTGGTGATAGCGCGTAACAAAGATGAGCTCCGGATGTCGGAAGCCTTCCGACATGGATTCGGCCGGTGACGAGTTGGGACGAGTGAAATCACGACAAACAGTGCATCAACTAAACCGAGTAACCAACATCCTACAATTTCTTTGTCTGATCACAGTCAAATTCTATTTGAATTGAAGGTTAATTATCTACTCAAGCAAACTTATAGCGATCCTCGCAGAACGAATTGGGATCTGTATAGCTCAATCCTAAAGAGCCACTATGATCCTTCACGAAACAATATTGATACCATTCCAAAGTTAGAAGATGGTGCTAACTGTTTAATAGATAAAATTAATCAAGCTTACCACGCCAGCTGACCATCAAAGGAGCGCTCCACCAACAGAGATGTTTCCTGGTGGAATGATAGGCTAGGCAAATTACGAAAAAAAGTTCGAAAACTATTTAATCGAGCAAAAATAACATCAAACTGGGCTTAATATAAAGAGGCTTTAAGTGATTATAATAGAGAAATAAGAAGATCCGAGAGGAAAGCTTGGAGGCACATGTGTGAAAACATAGAAAGTGTTCCTGAAACTGCAAGGCTTCAAAAAGTGCTCTCGAAAGACCACTCAAATGGTCTCGGTATGCTTAAAAAAATGGATGGGAACTTTACTGAAAATGCTAATGAAACTCTGGTACTAATGATGCATACTCACTTCCCAGGGTCTCTTCCTACTACTGATCAACAACAAGATCTAAACTGCACACAAAGTGGCGCAACTACAGCATATGCGGTACAAAATAAACATGGCAATGACTCTGAAATCCTTAACGAGGTGCCTGCAAATTTAGTAAATAAGATTTTTACTAGCTCAAAAATTGAATGGGCCATTGACTCATTTAGTCCCTTCAAATCTTCTGGTCCAGACGGAATTATTCCGGCACATGTCCAAAAATGTAAATCTGTAATAATTCCTGACTTAAACAGACTATTCAAAGCCAGCTTCTTACTGGGATATATCCCAAAAAAGTGGAGGCAAGTAAGAGTAGTATTTATACCGAAGGCAAATAAAAAAGACAAGTCTTCACCAAAGTCATTTAGGCCTATAAGTTTATCATCAATATTGTTGAAATTAATGGAAAAACTTATTGATGAATATGTTAAATCTGAGATACTAACCAATAATCCATTATCAAAAGCACAATTCGCTTATCAGACAGGTAAATCAACTGTAACAGCCCTTTACATTTTAGTTAAAAAAAATAGAAAAGTCCTTCACTGCTAAGGAAATTCTGTAGGCAGCGTTTCTTGCCATCGAAGGTGCTTTTGATAATGCCTCCTTCCACTCGATGGTAAGAGCTATGAGAAATCGTGGCTTCAATAATAAAATAATTAATTGGATTGTTGAAATGCTATCCAAAAGGGAAATATCAGCAAATCTTGGAGGCTCAGAGGTGCAAGTAACAGCTGTAAAGGGCTGTCCTCAAGGGGGCGTCTTGTCTCGCCTCATATAGTCCCTTATTGTTGATGATCTCCTTGTAAAACTAAAGTTTAAAGGATTTGAAATAATTCGCTTTGCGGACGACATTGTCATTATAGTCCGTGGTAAATACGATACTATCATGTTTGAGAGAATGCAAATTGCATTATAGTGTACCGAGGTATTAAATATCAATCCCAAAAAACGACAATCGTACCTTTTACTAAAAAACGGAAAATCTCCTTCACTGATCTTAAACCAGGAGGCGTTAAACCAACAATCAATATGCAACTAGCGATTTATAGTTGGCTCATAGCGTTATTTATGATAGAGGCTATCGGTCCCAACCACGTCATGTATGAATGCACCCTCTTCTGTTACTACCGTAAACGAATACTAATATATGTCATATATTGTTTTTGTTTTGGTTTCAAACTAGTGTACCGAGAATCATCAAATCAGCGTGAAATCACATAACGTGTTAAATCATCGAGCCATAGTCTTGTAGCGTGAGGCGAGCGTCGACAACATGTTTGAACATGCTTGCAGATGCCAAACTTCTATCTTATCAGTAGGCACCTTGACTAAGGTTCTGATTTTTTTGTTATTATTGATATGCGCTAATAGCAATAGCATAGCTAAAAGTGACTCTATGTTCGGATAAAAATTTCAGTTTTGTTGTTGGTAATTGTGGATATTGTGCAATGTTTAAACCTCGTCATTTATCTATTTAATTTTTAATTTCAGGAAAAAACATAGAAGAGCAAATCTCAATCTATAAACAACAAGCATCGCGATAATTCACGGATATCCGTTCACCTTTATTCTTGTTTACGTTTAGGCGCGTACAGAAACAAGCAAATTGGTTCATCATAACTGGCTATCCGTTCTCTATAGGGGACATGTAGTGACACCAATTTCTGCAAGGCATGTTACGACTACCGGCAAAAAGGCATTCTTCACGTACAAAAACTTTCGATAAATGTTTTGGTTTGCAGCTTTCTGCGATAAAAAATCGGAAATCACTTTGCGATCGTAAACCATGAAGATTCCTAACGATATTCCATGCAAGGACAAGTGCGTTACTGTGTAAAATGCAGTGTGAACATGAGAACATTTCTCACCAAAATGCCTTGAAACAAATTTGTGTTGTACCCATTGCTCGAAGATATTTTTATATAGCATCGGATTTCAAGACGTTAACACAATGTACACCACTCGACGAAAACGGTGCAAACATAATGCATATTTTTTTAAGCCTGGAGCACAGTCCTAACATCCCTACTGTCCAGCAAACTAATAAGGTAAATTCCATCGAAATTGAGGATGAGCAAAACATTGACGAAAACAATAAAATCTCGGGTTTTCTTTTTCATTAGGGCGAATCTAACATTAAGAGATTCCCTCCGGTCTCGCTCTCTTTCATTTATTACAGCGCCGTTATAAAACGTTCGAAGAATCCTTTAGTACAGATCGAAACACAACAGTGCTTGCTAGCATACTCTACAAATAGTAGAATGAAACACGTAAAGGAGATTGGAATATAAATGAAAGAGAAAATAATCAAAAAGAGTCTCTCAATGTTAGATTCGCCGTAATGAAGAAAAAACCCTAGAAATCGCAACGTCGAGTCGATTCAAACCCAACTGGTCTCACAACGGCTGCCATCAGCTCACTATTTTAAAGATACCAATCTTAGTTTCTTTACTGATTAGAGAATTATTAGAGAACCATATAAATACGTGAGCACACTAGTGATAAGATTATAATTCTATAGTTATAATTGGACAAACATAAATGACGTGAAGGAAGGCAATAGAGGAAATGGATGAGTCTTACGAATAGTACCCGGATGACGACATCAGCGTACATCCAACCTCATTCGATAGCCTCAAAATAAATAATAGAATGACCAACCTTTACCACTCCACGAAAAGGTGTCCCGAAATAACTTAACAGTTCAATAAATGTCTTCCAACAACCAGGCAGTTAAATATTTATCATATTTTCCATATTTGCCTATGTGTCAGTTTTCTAACCGAAACAATAAATTACGTATTAAATGCAATATATATTCCAGCTCATAGCACCTGTTTATTTGAAACAGAAAGAATTGAAATCCGAAAATGCAGGTGATTGAAATTTAGTACTAAACTTCAAAAGATAAAAAATAATAATAATATTTCAATGGTGATTGAAATTTAGTACTAAACTTCAAAAGATAAAAAAAAATAATATTTCAATATCAGGACTGTTCATACATAAATAACATAAGTTTTAATAAAAAATTAAAGTATATTTTTTAAATAAAATTTCCTCAGTATTTTGGATAGTAAATCATTTTTTTTAACTTATTTTCATCAGGCAAGGTCTACGTGATGTGATAAATCGGTTCTCGGAGGCCGCATTTTCCAGATTTCTTCTGAATAGAAAATATCCCAAATTAATCATGAAGATGGTTGACATGTGGTTGACATCGCGATCTGGTAGTTTCACCTAAAACATAAAAAAAAAATTGAAATAAAGGGTTGCAAAGCAATAATATCATGCCAGAGCAGGAATAACGACAATCCTGAACTCATCGATCTTTTTATCGACTATTGGAAATAAGGTGACAAGGAGCAGGTCTAGCAGTATTTTCCCCCCTCAAGACTCAAACTGGTTTACTGGTCTGGGGTTAAAAAAAAGTGTATTCAAATTTGCTTCTATCTTGCCACGTTATTTTAACAGGGGGCAGTCGATGATGTTGGGTCTGCCGTTATTTCTGTACTATCAAGATATGTACTAGATAGTTACTTACTGATACCAATTGCTGATGTTGAATATTGACTTGCACTAGAGCACCACCAGCGAACGGAGATCTTGACTTCCGCTGGTCCGGTTTACATTTTTCGGGTTATGTTTTTCAATGTAGTCTTTGGATGAGTGTGTGCTAAATTCATGATACAGCATGATTGGTAGAAATTTTACTTTGCTTCTGATGGTGGCGACAACAGCCGAGGTTGAATGTTTTCTCTTATGACGCTGACAAGAGCCCTAGTGGTAATGATATGAAACTTTATTCCGGAGACTGCTGGGAATATTGTTGCTGTTTTTACTTTCACTACTGCGGCACGATATTATGCTGGAAGGTGCCCTAAAAAAGATTCAATCATGTCAATGTTTAAAATTTTTTAAGTAATAATAGGCTGGATATATGTTGTTGACAGTCGAGTTACTAGGCAATACACAATTTTTGATGATATCCGCTCCACAACTACGAACCGTCGAAGCAGATGGGGTCGTTTCTGTTGTTGTTGGTCGCTATTTCTGAGACAACGGCGCTGGGTGTGCCGCTACATTCAAAGTATTCATCATGCACGTAAGATGAGTCGCTTGTTGCTACCTGGATGTAAGATAAGTCGGTTGTTGCTGTCGTCGAAGGTTTAAGGCGGAACTGTTGTATTGAACAGTTTTCTGCAAAAAAAAAAATGTTATTTTATAATTACCGAAGAGGATTTCCCATTTTTACTAAACTTACTAGTATGCTGCTCTGCCATCCAAGTGCTGTGAACTTTTTTCTCATGGTGATATGGTGATTGTTGCACTAAGGCATACATTTCATTAAACTTTTAAACGAATAAAACTTAATAACATCGCGGTAACTAATAATTGATTACCAAAATATTATATCAATAATAAATTGCAGACACTCCTTTCTCTTTTGATATTTTTGACAGGATAGGAGCTAACACAGTAGTAGAGTATGCAAGGGGCTACATGTTATTGAGAAGAAAAAAAATCGAACAAGGGGCGAGTGAAGTAGCTTGGGAGCACCACGCTAGTACTGACTGAGCCAAGAATAAAAGTGTATTTATTCGGGACCTACTGGTCTTAGAGTTAGTCTATGGTAGTACTGTACGTTATTAGTTCTGAATAAACCATAAACCTGAAAACAACTCGCCTTTAGAGTTCTGTTGAGGCAAACTACGATTATCAAGAAAAACCATTCGTTTTTCAGTCGAAGAAGCTTCCGTGTCTGTGAAGCTTTTCGACTTTTGGCAGTTGGATCTTACCATGTGCTTTGCGCTCAGTTTACCTCGGCGAATGTAGTCCGGGATCATACCAAATTCTAACTAATTGTCGCATTATTGTAAAATCAATCGATCCTTTGCCATACGTGGAATATGTGGTCTCGTCGTCTCTCTCAGATGTTAGTAAACATTTTAAGAGTTAGCATCAGGATTAATCCCTTGCGACGATTTGTTGAAGATGTTGTTTTACAAATGATGCCGGGCAGTTTTAGAGCCATAAAGGGCGAACACGAAATTATTGCAACACAGTTAATTTACTCCAAAATCCCATGTAAAGGCTGATTAAAAGTGAATAAGTACGTCCCTCGCGCGCCGCTATCACGCCTTTAGTGTTTGTTAGTTGATAGTAGTTTGTTAACAGCAAGTTTGATCAAAGTAGTCGGTCGCGTTCAGAAATAACGTCAAATGAAAACTACAAAAAAGAAAAAAAACACTGTGCACAAACACCTAGAAAATCCGGAGTGGTCCGGTTCCACGCTGGCTAAAGTGTTGAAGATGCCGAAAACATCAGTTTGTCGAATGCTCAAAACCTACAAAGAAACTCAGAGTGTGGAAAGAAATCAGTGGACCTACGAAAAAACAGGGATCGTCAGCTGCGCAGCAAGGTGCGTTAAAGCCAACAAGAACGTACAACGTCTACTTACAAACGGTGCGGAATATCCTTGCCAGGGAAAGATACAAGTTGTACAAAGCCAGCAAACATCGGTTCAGCACATGACGCAAAATTCTGTGGCTAAAAAGCGTGCAAGGCTCTTTTACGACCGTGATTTGACGAAACACAAAGGCTGCACTTTGATCGATGAAGAAACATCCGTCAAAAGGTCGGTATCGTGTTCGAAAGAAATTTCTTTTTCTATCCCAAACCCATGATAAATTCCGTTTACTGAAACGGAAAAGTAAAGAATCGAAACGAAATTTCTGCAGCAGTATCCACCTGAATAGAACGAAAAATAAAATTGGAATTTGTAAGGTTTCCACACAAACTAATGGGAGCTGTCACTTTTACTTTCGGAAAAATGTTCCGCTTGATTATTCCGTAAGTGAAGGTGACATTTCATTCAATGCAAATCAATTGTCGAAATTCCGCTTGGTGATATTGAACAAAATTCCGTAACCGATACTGGCCTAAACTCGATTTTAATCAGCTTTCCGGTCAATATTTTTCCATCGTGACTGAACGTGGGGATGTGCCGGGAAGATTCAAGTTCGTGTTTGCCGTCAAGTTTGCGAAGAAGACCATGATTTGGCAAGCGATTTGCAGTTGCGGCCTGAAAACGGAACCATACGTCACATACGCGACGATGACTTCTCAAATGTTCGTCGAAGTATGCCTTAAATAGCGAGTAATGCCGTTCATCCGCAATCATAGGGGCAAAGCATCTCTTGGCCCTAACGTTTGCATTAAAAAAATGGACAAAATATGCCAATTTTTCATGGGTTTACCTTCACCCTCACTGACAAAACTACACATGCAGCATCAATCATAGTAACCCATGAGTCAGCAGACAAAATTTGACAGCTTTGTCATTCGAACTCCAACCGTGATGGCAAGAACAGTGAAGCAACTCCGTTCCGAAGTGTGCGCGCTCAAAGAACGGCACCCCGCCGCGTTGAAAACGGACATCGAACCTGAGCGACAAGAAGCTCCATAGGATGCTGAAGAGGAAGACCGAGGGAAAAGTGGCTACATCGCTACGTGCGCTTGGCCGGGAGGTCGCTTCAACTGGCCGAACAGTGAAAAAGTACCTGGCAAACATGAACATACATGTCGGGAAGCGGAAGTGGCATCCACTAGTTTCGGAGCTGCAGGCCAAGGACGTAGAATTTGCAAGTAAGTTTAAATAATTACCTTCCATGGGAAATTTATCAAAAGCAATTATCTTAGCTTTTTTTCATCACCATCCGAAAAAAAAGTCATTTTTTTTAATGCAAACGTTATTTGGCCAGCTGCCACTACTCCAAGATGGTTCTGGAGTGGTATGCTGCCAATAAGATCGATTTTGTCCCCAAGCTAATGAATCTTCCGAATTGCCCGGAATTTCGACCAATCGAAAAATACTGGGCAATTTCAAAGCAGTGACATCACGAAGTAGCGGGGTCGACTTCAGTTACCACCGGTTGATGGTGGAAAAAGGAAAAAGTCCAGAGTCGAGGAGTTTCTCGCTGCTGAGATCAGAGTTGGTTCGTCCGGAAACTGTACCGTGTACAGACCATGCTGAGAGCATGGTCGAACAGTAGACGTCCGTTCTGGTTTTCGTGGTTCCGCCAATCTTCGCGCCGAGTGGTCAGGTCTTCTCTTACGATGAAACGGGAGCTAGTCTGAGTGATGGTGGTCAAATCGCTCTTGAACGTCATTGACGGATGGTTGATAGCGGTACTCTGTCGAGGGTACTACACAGCTATGAACCGTACGTTTTCGGTTGTTGTTTCCACCTCCACGCAGGGCTGCGAAGATGGAAGTGCGAATGTGAGGCAGGATGCAATACATGATTTATTTTTTCACGAAGACTGCTACCCCACCCCCCGATCTTTTCTTCTGTTAGAGCAAGTATTCCAAGTAATGATGGAGAGCGCTTTTGACGTCATATTGGATGACGAGTGCTGCTGTGACGCTGCCCAGGTAACCAATAAGTATTAGCATATGAAGTAAATCAACCCTTAATCTGCATTTCAGATGCTACAAACATTATATTAGCAGAATATCAGCATCTTGAATGCTAGTTATCTAGTGTAAAGTTGGATTTCAAATGCTATTTAAATGCTTGGAGCCTGTAATGACCATTTCGAATGCAAAATAGCATTAATGAAGCATTAGCGTTGCATTGCAGTAAAGCAGCCTTTTATTGGGCCAAAAGCGGCATTTATGTTGCATTTAAGGTGACTTTACTGCTTGATAGGCCTGGGTGACGAAAGACACTGGTCATGTTGACGAAAATCTCCATCAATTCGTGTGCAGAGGACAGATCGGGATGGTCGTTTGTTGCTGTTAGTGGTCTCCGGAATCCATCCTACTCGAAGTGCATCTGGGCAAGACAGTCTGGCTACTGCTTCACATTTTCATCCTTGTGTGCCATAGACCGCGATCGGGGCCAGCTTGTATCGGCGCTTGACATCCATTTCGGGTCAAAGCTCAGAAGGCCCCTGAAGGCAACCTTGAAGAATTTCTCACCAGGGATGTCGTGCGTGAAATATTTGGCCTTGATTCCGAGACGTGATAGCTTGTATTCAACAACAACACCCAGCGAGGCGAAGCTACTGACAAGCGTATTGAGAGGCATTTTCTTCATTGGGAGCTTGACTTTGGCGTTCTCGTAGGACAGCTTTCATACTTCTTCTTCTGGCGACTACCGTTCTTTCTTTTGCCCATCAGACAGACAGACAGCTTGGGAGACGCGACGGAAAATGACGACGACCGAAAAGCACTACCGATTTTTAAATACTATCGGCTTGAAACAAACGCGACGGTGAAACTATAGTTACTAAAGTTACGAACGTATACGAAAGCGAACAAAGCATAAACTCGTGCTAAGGGCATCTTCAGCGGTGGTCTATTTTTGGATCAACTTTATACTTGATTTGCAATAGCAAAACATGAATAGAGCCAGCTAGAATAGACCAACTGTGCCTTCCCGCACCAGTGTTGTATTTCTTGTTGTTTAACCCACAAACCCCTGTCATCCTGTCAATTATTTAACATCAGAGATCAGAAGTTGCTTTCAGAGATAGCAGATCTATCACAAACATTTTGCCATTGATTGGTTTGACCAAATAAATTTAACGGCTTGTAGTGCGTCGTTAGCAGAAGACGAGGAATTCTTGCTTTTTCAAATGGCTGAAGGTAAGAGTTTGATTGCATGTGTTTATTCTAAACGATATTAGACAATGCTAATTTGTAATATGACAGCGGATAAACACGAGTCGAAAAATTCATAATTCAGAAAACGAGTCAGAAATTCAGGAAACTTCTAAAGATTTTTGGAGCATTCTTAAAAGTTTCGGAACATTCCAAGGATTTTACCATCCGTTAAGAAAGCTTTCTTAAAGTTCAAGGATCTTCCCAGAAGCTCGAGAAACTTTCCTACAGTTCAGGAAAAATCCCAGAAGCCCCGGGTGCTTTAGTTTTGAGAGGAACTTAAACTTCTTCCTACTCGATACTTTTTCGTACCGAACTAAAATGAGAATCAGAAAATCAACTACATCTACTATATCAACACCAACTTATTTAGCAATTTGCAGATAACCAACTTCTCAGATTTTTTTTTCAATTTCTCGTAAATTATTAAAATATTTGTGATATTCTGCTTTACATAGCTAGGAGTCCAAATAGCTTCTGGGAAGCTAAATCTGTTTCTTTGTTTTATTTGTTTCCAGAAAGTTATTTCTATAGTATTCCATGGCTGATCAGCAGACTTTTTGGAAGAACAAACAAGTTTCCAGAAACGTTGAGAATTTTTCGGTAATTTAATGGACCATGGTAATTTAAATAACCAGAGAGCAAACAAACTTCATGATTATCTTGAAACTTCGAAAAAGTTAATTCAACTTGCGAGAAGTTTAATCAACTTCGGTCAAGTTCTTAGAAATGCAGTTCCAAAGTTCATAGTAATTCAGAAAATAATTTTTAAAGAGTTTGTTACAGTTTCTAGAAGCTCTCAATCCACGTAGCTGCCAAGAAGTACTACACACTAAGACAATTTTACAGTATTCATTAATTTTTTACCGAACTTTCAACAGCTGAACGTTCGGTAATCCGATTTACCGGATTTCGGTGAAATTTTACAGTTATCTGTAAAAAAGTTACCGAAGTTACCGAAATTGGAATACTGTAAAATTTTCTGGAATATGCAGATGAATAATATAGTATTTAAAAAAGGGTATCTGGTGAAATCATAGATTTTTGAATCTATCGTCTACCTATCAGAAAACTTTAAAACTGCCATTTTGGAAGTGAGCCATTTTTTTACAGAAGTTTTACTGAATTCTCAACAGCTGAACGTTCGGTAATCTGATTTCGGTAAAATCTTCGGGGGTCTGAGATTTCCAAAAATGAGTCTACGTGGCTTATGAACAGGCCATTGCATTTTTTGTTTCCAAGAAAATTTCTTCTGCGGAATTGCTAAAAGTTTTTGGGAAAATTTTTCAAAAGTGGTCGACGACTTGCCTCGTTCCGAACGTTCATCTGCATCGAAAACGTGGCAATTACAGTTAATAACAGTCGAGTTATTAGTACGAGACACTGAAGAAGTCTGCACATTGTAGACGAAATACGCGTATCTGTCGAAGATAAGCAAAGGTAGTTGGAATTAAATGGAGATTACTAATTTTTCTTCTAAATTGTAGTGGCAATTATTCTGAACTAAACTGTGCTTGAAAATCTTCTTTTGAACCTTAGAGACTAGCTAGATTATTTTCATCCGAACTTCATGAAACACATAGTAACGGAGAATGAAGCATAGGTCTATGCAAACGATGTCGAAACATGACCGAATAAAAGTGCATAGATGACTGGGTAAAGTGTTGGAACATGTGCGTCGCTTCAAGTGGGTGTTATTCTAAAGGAGAAACAATAAATGTGCAATAAAATTGGGAAAAAATTGTTTTATTTACATATTCCCGGTATTTTTTGAGCATAGTGTGAACCAAATCTGATTGATTGTCAGTTCTTGCTATTTGCTTTTGGTTAAGGATAAACATTCACATAAATTCGGGATAAGCTATAAATGAGTACTGTTAATACTTAATAGTTAAGCTTACTCGAGCGAGAAAACCATCGAATTTTTCTTAGTTGTCCTCGATGCTCTTTTTTCATTCCTATAACTAAATCAGTCTGATACTCTGAATACATCTGCGGAAATGCTTAGCAGTTCCTCTTTACAGAATCCATTCGTTGCATCATCACATTTTTCGATCCGATTCGATCCTAGAAGTTAATCTCAGTTTCTTCTCAAGTGCATCAATTTGCTGATCCTTTTTGCGTAGCTAAAACAAAACCTGAATATTAAAGCAGTGTATTGAAGTATTAAATATGACAATATTACTTGAGCCTCAAGGTTCCTTATGGTTTCTTTCTGAGTGCTGATGATGTCGTTCAATCGGCTATTTTTTTCACTTTCTGGAAGACTAATGAAATTGCTTCTATTGAGCCCTGCCGTGTACTCCGAATTCGGGATATTCGGTTGGTCGGTTTCATTTGATAATGACGGGTAAGGCGGGGAGTTTAATCCACTGTGAGTGACGTTCGGCTCGTGAGAAACATCTTCTGGGTGGTTTGGATAGTCATGTTCTGGAGAACTTTCGACATGCTGTATCGTGTAGCTTTCGGTATCAAATTCCACTGTCAACGGTAGATTGTACTTTCGTATTTCTTCTCCTTTGTTCTGCTCGTTGCCTTGAATGATAACGTACTCTATGCGCTTCTGATTTTCATTAAAATTTGAGCCATCGCTCGGAATATTTGTAGAGTTGTGTTGGGATTCATATTTTTGTATCAGTTCTGATACCAGCTGAGATCTAGCTTTTCTGATGGCACGCTCTGTCCGGCTGGACCGTTTTTCAGACAATGGATCACGTATTGTTGGTACAGCTAAAATGAAAAAAAAATCAACAACCGGTCCAAAATAAATTTATTTCGCACCTGTTTTTATAAGATTTCGACGAGCTCCTTTCATGTACATATTTTCAAAATCGTTACTTTGAAAGTGCTGTGAGCATAGATGATATCCTTCCAGATTTTTCAAATTTCCCAATCCACAAAACGTCATCCAACATTTCCTGATGAATTCATCCCTTGGGAATCTGTGAAAGCTTATTGGCGGACACCTTTTTTGAGTGCTACGCGACGAGATATTACACGAGTTTAAGGAACATCTCATTTTGACAAAACTTGCTTTTAAATATCAACTAAGCATAGAAAATATCATTATTTAATAAGGAAATCATTCAGGGTTGTTACGAGAAATATGAAAATAAATCCGCGCCAAATCCGCGCCAGTTCAAAATCAAATCCGCGCCAAATCCGCGCCAGTTCAAAATCATATCCGCGCCCTAAAATCAAACACACACGAAAACTTTCAAAGACTTACCAAGCACCAATTATATAGGGTGTGGAACGGCTTCATTTGTAGGAGACCCGATACGGGGTAAACAATTACATGCAACGATCATTTATGGCAGTATCGTGCATCATTGTGTGTCATTGTAGCTTTTTGAATAATTTCCATCAGAAAAACCACGAGATTGGAATACATTGCCGGCTGTGATGGGGCGAAGGTGTGGGTAGTGGTGGTGTTCTGAAGCCGATTATGTTTGAGCCAACCAGAAACATCGATCAAAATAGTAATTTAATTAAAGATTGAAGTGTGAAATAAAACCTGTAAAGAGGGAAACATACGTCACGATGAGCTAAGTCAAAGAAATCGACCGATTACCAGCATGATAAAATGTCCAGATAAAAAGCTTCAATGGCCCAAGATGTGATCCACGCTGCCATTTCATAGAAAAGCAATGATAATATCTGTGTCCGACACATGATATTTTGCAATGCGATCAACAAATGATAGCTTTTTGCAAACACACATACTTTTTATGTGTACATATAATCACTATGTGTGACCAAACATACTTTTCATTAATCACACAAACTTCATTTGTGATTCTCCGAGGATTCTTTTCATGTGTGAACACATCAGTATTATGTGGAATTTTTTATCGATTTTTGTCAATACATATGTGGGGATTATCTGCCGTGTACTTATTTATTTTACATGTACATGATAAAATTTAATTGTTTTAACTAGCTTTCATTAGAGCTAACTTTCCCCGTTCTGATTGTTCCTCCTCTTCAATGTTATCTTTTTGTTTCAATAGAATTTTTAGGAATGACGCTTCTGGACTATTTGAAGTCATTGCTCTGATTTCTTTCTCCATCAAGCTGAAAATCTCTTCCTTAGCCTTTCTTTTCTTTCCGACTATTTCTTCTTGTTTTTTGATCTGGTGCCTTACTTCTCTTTTCATTTTCCATCTTTTTCGGAGCCTCCACTAAGTCTACGTTTTTCTTATGTTTCTGCTTTGATTCATATGATAGCCTCGCGAATTTGACCTTAAGAATCAACTCCTTTGAAACATCAAATCTGGTTATATCATTTTCAAAAAAATGCATGCCACTCAAGATATTTTTACGATTATTAAAATGCTCTTCACTGAGCCTTGTTCGGTTTTCCGGCATCAAATGCTTGGACAGTGAAAATTTTCTTTCGACCTCTGCGTTAGAATGCGATACGCAAGTTACAATGCTAAGCAATGTTCTCATTTCAGAGAAACTATCGTCCTGAAATAAAAAATCAAGTACTTCCAAGTCTGTCGCTGATTCAACCGTCTTACCTGACAACTTAACACTTGCGAGTACTAATTCTTCGTGAACCTTGAATTTGTCTAACTTAAAATCAATCACATCGACTAGATGGACGATTTCTTTGATGGAATCCTTACTTTTGATCCTTTCAACTTTGAAGTTGCTGACTAGTCTAATAAACTCATTGGGAACTTCTTTGGAAAACAAATACGAGACGAAGGCTCTAGTATGATCTTTAAAATGCTTTTTAAAATGAGATGTTTTAAATTGATGTCCTGCTGCGTCAATTATGGATTTTCAAATAATTACATCTGTATCATTGAGAAAATGTTCCACCTTCAGCTTTTTGCTACTGATGGCATCAGTTATCATTTTTGGATCGTAAACCCTTGACATCATAGTGACAAAAAAGGCAACAATCCAATCATATATATCGAAAAGAATGAACTCATTCGTTTCGAGATTCTTCAGCAATTTTTCAGTTTCTCCTGCTGATTCAATCACAAAAAGAACCTGCTCTTTGATATTTGGCAGCAGTAAAATCTTTAAAATTTCTTCCTCATATAAGCTCCGTTTTGTTAGCCCTTGCAATTTCTTTTCAAAGAAACTAAGTGATTAAAGTTTGAAAGAATCACTTCTGCAGCTGGTCCGAGAGTCGCCCACCGTGTTTCAACATGCTTTTGGAAGCGTTTAGGCTTGATGATGCAGCTTTCCTTAAATTCTTCCCACTTCGATGGAACGTCGAAGTAATAGTATAGGTACTTTGCCAAGTCAGAAACAACATATCCAAACTGTTTGATAGCAGTCCTAGGAAAAAAATATAAAAAGGTTCTAATACATATCTACTAGCAAACAAAAAATATGACGCTGTTCTAGATTTTTATTAATTTAGAATTTAAGTTAGTAACATTAAGTTAGAACTCTTAAATATTGAACTTCAAATTTGCAAGGTATAACTCTTGAATTTGAATCTTCATCCCTACACATTCGTCAATATAGGAGATATTTCTGGAAACTTAGAATCGATATTTATAATTTTCTAGGATTTCTCCTTTCAATCGCCTAGGGAGTTCCATGTTAATTAACATTAAATAATAATAAATACTACTCTTATCTAGCATTATATTTTAATTAAAATAAAGTCAGATTTCAAATGATCGCAGTTTTTTTATGAAGTGTTAAGCAATGAAAACTTCATCCTCATCAATCGATCTTAATGCGAAATTGGAACGAGTTTTTATTTGGTCCAATCGACTATGAATAATATATTTATTATAATAATTACTATGATTAGAATAATTATTATGATTATAATTATAATAATTAAAATGAACATAATTACTATTATGATTATTATTATAATGCTGATTATAATAAGTATGAAAATTATGATAGTTATGATTATAATGATAATTATTATTGTTCTGATTATATAGTTATTAGTATTGTCTTGTTTATTATAATTATTATGATAATGATTATGTTTATAATCACGATCGTGATTATGATTTCGATTATTATTATGATAACAATAATGACCATAACGACAATTATGATAATTATAAATATAATGATTGTTATGGATATCATGATAATTATAATTATGATCATAATAATTGTTCGATTATTATAATTATTACGATAATTAGGATTATTATTATTAATAATAAGAATTACGATTATTATGATTATTATAATTATGATTATAATAATGAATATTATGATTATTTTTATTATTATGAACATTATGATTATCATGCTTATGATTATTTTGATAATTATGACTATTATGCTCATTAATATGATTGTTATGATAATAATTTTATGCTGATTAATTTAATTTAATAATCGCAATCTTAGTCATAATCATAATAATCATTATCATATCGTTATTTATAGTAATTATAATAATCAAAATAATCATAATAATTCTCTTTATAATAATCATAATAATAATAACAATTCTTAAAACCATACTGAACATAGTTATCATAATTTATAACGATATTCATTATGATTATAAGAATTGTTATTATTATGATGATTATTATGATTATTTTGATTATTAAAATTATTATGAATAATAATATGATAATGATAATTACGATTATGACTAAGATCATATTAGGATTAGGACTAGGATCAAGATTATAATTATGATTATTATTTTGATTATTATGAATTACCATTTGATTATTTTGATTATTGTGGTCATTTTGATTGTTATGATAATGCTTATTATAATGATAATGATTATAATCATATTATTATTTTTATAATTATGATTGTGATTATGATTTTGATTACTACGATTATTTGAATTATGATGGTTATGATTTTTATGATCACTATGATAATAATGAATGTTTTGATTATTTTGATTAAAATACTTATTATGTTTATTACGGTTATTAAGATTATAATGATTATTAAGACTACTATGAATATTATTGCATGATGATAATTACGATTACTATGATTAATATGATAAGTATGCCTTTAACTATTAGTATGATTATTATGATTAAAAATATATAATAATTATTATGCTTATGATTATAATTATTATTACAGACATACCTCGACAGTACGTACATCTACTTTCTCATTTCATGTCGCAATTGTATGAAATTTAATGGTTGTACCTAAAATTTAATATAATTAAAAGATAGAGGAACTTTTGCCTATTTTTTGGTTGTATTCGATTTTTTTGTGCAATTTCAATTTGAAGTTGTTTTTATGCAATTTCAATTTGAAGTGATCAAGTGAATCAAGTTGATGTACGTATTATCGAGGTATACCTGTATTATGATTATTACAATTCTTGCGATTATTGATTCTCATCATCATTATTATATCAATCAAGATAGTCATGCGTAATTATCATAAAAATCATTTTAATGATAATAATCAATATCACATTCACGATGGTAATAATAATAGTAATAATGATAATAATCAAAATAATTATGCAAATTAAAATAATTGTAATAGTCATAGCATACTTCATAATCATGATAATCATACATATCATCATAATCATAATATTTTTAATAATCTAATTCTTATGATTCATCAGAAAGTTAATAAGCATAATAATCTTATTAATTAATAATAATCTTTTAAATAATAATCGTAGTAATCATAATAATCTTTATAGCAATTAAAAGCATTATTGTCCGAATGACCATAATAATCACAATATTTCTAATAATCGTAATAGTTGTGATATTCTGAATTACCATAATAATCATAAAAAATCGCAATAGTAGTATGAGTCATAATACTCAATAAAATCATCAAAAGCATATAAATCATAGCAGTCATAATTATTAAAATTATTATTATTATTAAAATTACAGTTAAGTTATCATAATTTTCATTATAATCGTAAGAATCATTAAAATCATAATCAACATAATAATCAATATAATAATTGAACCCAGAAAATTCCTTATAATCACTACAATCAAAATGATCATAATAATCAGAATTATAATTATAATCATAATTATCATAATAATCATTATATTCATAATTTACATAATAATCATTCTCGTTATAATCAGAATAATCAAAATAATATACTAATGATTACAGAAATTATCATTATTATAGTTTTTAGACTAATAATAAAAATCATTTTAATCAGATTAATCGTAATGATCATGATAAGTGTAATAATCATTAAAATCAAAATAAATATCTTCTTTTTTATTGTATTAAAATTATATTCAGAATATCACAATATTCAAAATATATTTTTATATAATCATTATTTTCTATAATCATTATAATAGAAATGACCAAAATAATCATAACAATCATATTTATCATTACAGTTATAGTTCTCATAATGATTATAATAATTATTATAATCATAACTAACATAATAATCATAATAGTCATTATAACCATAATTATAATTAGTCTAAGAACTATGATAATAATTTCTGTAATCATTAGTATAACTGTTTTGATTATTTTTGTTTTACTCATTTTTGGTATATAGAAACTATTTGGAACAAATCCGCGCCAGAACAAATTTTACGTATAAATCCGCGCCAAATCCGCGCCAGAAAAAAATTTACGAACAAATCCGCGCCAAATCCGCGCCAGAACAAATTTTACGATCAAATCCGCGCCAAATCCGCGAAAATCGCGAAATCCGCGAAATTCGCGAAATCCGCGCTGTTGTAACAACCCTGCATTCTATACTTTCACCGCAGCTAGGAGGGTGCTTCACAAATCCGAATCAAAACAAACTTTATGTCGCCACTGTATAGGGTTGTGCCAGAGCAGTGTTGTAAGCGCTAACATTAGTCGATATAGATTTTCCTTAAAGCCCTGGAGTGAAAGTATGGACGAATGTCAGCGCGACATTGTAAAGGCCCAGCTACAATGAGGAGCGCAACGGCGCGGTGCGGCAGTTTTTGACATAAAATATATGGATTAACTGTCAAATGCTGCCACAACGCGCCGTTGCGCTCCTCATTGTAGCTGGGCCTTAATAGTTCCAATCGAACCGTGATAAAACTCATTTGAATCGAACGAAACTGGAATAATAACGACGGCTAGATTGTCCTGAAGAAAATGGGTATAGTTTTCGGCCCAAGCTTAATGATTCGCCGATGAGAATGTAACTCTCACATACACACTCCAAAGATGTTAAATTGAACAGAATTTCTCTCTTATACGATTGCAACGACGTCTGGTCTCCGAAGAGTGCAATGGAAATTAACTTCAGCTACTTGCATTAAGCTTTCCTCGAATAGCTAATTAATTTATTTACAAACTTATTAGTTACCAACAACAGTGATGATAAATTTTTTTTGAACGGTCGAAAGTGATAAAATAAAACTTCCGGATATCTTTCTACAGACAAAAAAAAAAATGTTTTGCAATGGAAAGTATACAGACAGGTAATAAAGTTTTTACTCAAGGAGCGAATAGCCTCTATAGAACTGAGACTATCCGTGAAAATGAAATACTGATCCGGTGTTAGTGAGGCAACAATTTCTAGCGTAAAATGTATTGCCGCTAATTCAGCAACATATATGGAACAAGGAGCTTTCATGTAATAAAGTTAGTATATTGCATTTTAAATGATTTACTACAGCTTGCAATTATTGTTTTTGTTATTAAATCTGTACATCCAGAAAAGGACATTCTCTTCACTATAGTGGACATTTTAGATTACGTCGGGGAATCAGTTCGCCCTATTAAGGAAGGGCATACCGTTTTTGCAGGAAACCATATAATCTGTATCGAGTGGAGTATAATGACAGCCAACTTCTGTGTGTTGAACACGCTCGTTCAGATCTACTCTAAATAGCGTAACTTTCACTCAGTTTCGTATTACCATGCTAAATGTCAAAAACTGAGTAACTTGATATAAGGAAACTGAGTAAATGCTACTCTGATTGTAAAAGCGGTATAATTATATAAATAGAGTAATTACAATGAAGCTGTCAAGAGCGAAAAAAACGTGGTTCAGTCGACCAAAAGTTATCAAGATGGGATGGCTGTATGTTGTAATCAATAATCATTTTCACGTCAAAGTGCCAAATTGATTCCATGACCCAACAAACATCAATGCTGAATAACTGTATGTGTGTTTGTCACAATAGATCTAAAAATTGGTCGCAGTGACGAAAATACCCGACACGGAATAAAAAAAAACTGTATGTTCAAACAAATTTGGAGAAATTGTTCAGCTTTTTCTTCTAGAAAGCTGAATAATTTCTCCAAATTTGTTTGAAGAAGCGGTTATTCGACACTGATGTTTGTTGGGGAATACAATCAATCCATAAATTTACAAATCAAAGTATTTCGACTCTTCCGTTTCGACTGGACAGTTGTCGGAAACAATCAACAATTTCATTAAAATAAAATAAAAAATAAAATTAGATACTGATTAACGTTAACTCAAATTTTGACAAGTGACCTAGTTAATCAGAATTGAGTAACTCTTTAGCTACTCTAATTAGGGTAGTTCCAGTTTTAACAAAACTGAGTCATTTTCTACTCAGTTTTGTAAAAATACAAACATACGTGACTGAGTAATGTTTACTCTAACTTTGACAGGTGATCTAGTTAATCAAAAATGAATAAACTTCAATTACTCTAATTAGGGTAGTTCCACTTTTATCGAAACTGAGCCGTTTTCTACTCAGTTTAGAGTAATTACAAACGAGCGTGAAGGGTATGTTAACCAGTCATCGAACCCCGGAAATATTCCTCATAAAATAAGTTTGAATATTGGTGGAAGTATCTCCGACTGGGAACTGCTTTGTTTCTGCAAAGCTGGAACGAACAAATCCAAACATATAATTGCTTGCTTACTGCATTTAGAACGGTAATTAAGATTAAATTATCTATATCAACTTAACGCGTGAAATGTAAGAAACGTTATCATATGTTTTCAGATACCGTAAGTTGGAATATTTATCCTTCACCGATGTAACACAGTCTTGGGGTATATCAAAATCACAAAAAAGTAATACATGTACATGGAAGGCTACAAGAGTAACGAAATTATGTTGCGTCACGAAGGCACCAATGATGAATGCTTGGGATAGCGATTCAGAAGAAATATTGTCGGATTCTTTTAAGAGAATTCTCAATGGTTTGTAAACATTTGACTTTCGTAGACTAAGAACTATGAATATAAGATTAATTTTACTCTCTCTTTTAGTTTGTTGAATGGTGGGAATGAATGGAAGATTCATGAATCCATTGAAATTCTATCCAAAAAGGGCACTACAGCTTGCGAATAAATGTGAAACGGATATCTATTGTTCAACCAAAGAGCTCACTGAATGTTTGACCAGGAAGTCCTGTCATATTGAAACTGAAGATGTCCAGTTTGCTTCTGACGCGGAAACAAGGTATTATAAAAAGCATGTTCAGGTCGATGTGAGCAAATCTATTGCCATAGCTCTGACAACTAAGGAACAGTGCACACATGAATGGAACATTGAAAGATCTCTTAGAGTTACTGCCAGTGTGGCCGTGTTATCAGCTGCTCACATGCATGAAAAATAAATCTCCAAACTGAGATAAAAAAATTGACCTTTACTGGAGTGTGCGATTCTTAAATGTAAAGGCTACTAAATATGGTAAAGACACGGAACCATTGACGTTGAACTGCTATAAGAGGAAAATAAATCCTCTGGTAAAACAATGTGGACTAGTTGTTCACCCGGCCGAAAGTTGGATTGGAGGATCTCCGGATGGATTAGATGCCCGTGGTGGTATAGTTCTTGAAATTAAATGTTCTGGATCTGCAGATATGTCATTAGATGACATCATAAATACTCCAAATGTTCAAAAATATATCCAAAAGAACGATGAAATCGAAAAACGTTTTACTCTACGCCATCATCATACTTATTATTGCCAGGTACAAATTAATATGTGGATTTTGAACGGCCAGACAGCTGATTTTATTATTTACTCAAAAAAAGATGATGATTTTCTTGTTCTGGAAGTTCCGTACGATCCAAAATTCGTAGAAACAGCGATCAACTATTTGAAAAAACTGTATTATGAAAAAATGATTAAAAAACTAGTGACATAATTCGAGTACATATATTAAACCAATAGAACAATTACTACTCTTATGCTTCAAGTGAACAAACAAATATCAAAATAATCAACAATAGAACCAATTAGTAATAAATTTATTATAATATACAACGTTGCCAAACGATAATGATACGCTGGATAACTCTCTCAACGTGGATGCGGGCTCTTGCAATGGCTTCGTTTCTTGATGCCTCTAATGGAGTTAATCTCTCACCTCGCATGAATGGGGGAGTATGTAATTTGATGCACTTCGAGGAGCATTCAGCTTCAATGGAAATTCCTTTGTCAACCATAATCTCATCCATATGTGGTTCCAATCGATCTATCAATCTCTCACTGTTAAGAATAAACTCATCCGAAGCTTTTCCGGAGTATGCCTGGCTTACAAAGGATATCAGACCTGCTAGAGTGACCCCTACTTAAAAAAGTTATAGTTCACCGACATTTATAGTTGGAGTATGATGCAATCCGGCAGTTAAGTCATTTCAGAGAGGCCACTGCAATTTCCGTACAGTCAAGTATTATTGTTACATTGGGAAAGTGCTCCCTGAAACACAACGGCACGTTTTCTTTTATTTCTTCCTTGGTTGGCCAATGTATGAACTTTCCGAGTATAGATGATATAATGGGGATCATATGTGAAAAATATTTAGCAGCTTGCAACAAAAGATTCTGCCTATCACCTCCCTACGCATTTTTTTCTTTCTCGAAGCGACATCTGGTTGTCATTAACGGCACTGAAAATTGCACACAACTCCCTGCCATAACAAACTACTTCAACCGCTTTGCGTGTTGCATATCCGCTGGTGCTTGTTATCTAGCATAAAAGCTTCAGGATGGAATCAAGCTGCCTACAGTGCTCTGAACCGGTGAAAACCCTAAAATTTATTAAATGCCAGGGTTTTTGTGAAAAAGTTGCTCATCTTGATTGCGTATCCTTATCCCGTGCAAACATGGATTTAATTAGCGAACAACCTAATCTCTTCTGGTTTTGCAACAGTTGCTCCGGGATTATGAATTCGAAACACGTACGAGACGCGTTTGGGGCGCTAACGGAGGCATTACAAAATCCTAGCGAAACACATCGTTCAGCTCTGGAGGGAGTTAGAACAGAGTTAGAAAAAAAAACAGGGAGCAAGTCGAAGTTCTGGTCACGAAAATTTCTGCTGTTCCTGCTGCTGCCCTACTACCCCCGCTGCACCCGGTTTATCCTCCGGTTGGCCTAGTCTGGCTCGGAAAAGCAACAAACGATCGTTTGGCGCAGCAGGATTAATTTCACCCAATCAGCCTAGTTTATCGCGCGGCACAAAAAAGCAATCTACGAACATTCCATCGGTTGCAACTGTTCCCCCAGAACCAGAAAAATGTTGAATATTTCTGTCTCGGATTGCAGTCAGTGCTACGGAGGATGATATTCTCGCATTAGCCACTGAATGTATACCTTGCGACGATCCGGTCGAGGTTAGAAAGTTAGTGAAGAAGGACGCTGATGTAACGGCTATCCGATTCATTTCGTTTAAAATTGGGGTCGACGAAAAGAACCGTGAGGTGGCTCTCAGTGCCGACACATGGCCAGACGGGATCTTTTTTCGGGAATTTGTCAACTACCAAGACAAAAAATCCGGACAGGGGTTTCTAAAAACACCTCGTTTGATTTAAACCACCGTCGTCATCCTACGTTGGATACCATAACTATCACGAAACCGGGATGCACACTGCAAGGCATTACGGGAGCCCTCAACCGCTCCGACCCAGTCGTGCCAATCGAAGTTAATCATCTATCTAGCATCAGTTCCTGCCATCCCAGCCATCCCGGTCCTGTGGTCGGAGTTAGGGGAGGGTCTCCCAACCTGAACTTCCAGGCAAGTATGTGTGTTATCCAAGGTATTCTGCTCCTGATGCTTTCCCGATTTCCAGTGCCGCTTCCTCGCATGCTGATGCTTGCAGTAACTCGCCGCTATTATGCTCAACCAGCCCGCTACATACCCATCACCTAACATGTTTTGCTCATCATCAACACACATCGACCGCCACTTCAACCGGTCTGGGACGCACGTCACAAAGCAATATGGAGGCCCTGGACCCTCCTAGCCCAGCTGTGCCCACTACCGGTATCAGTGACGCTGTATTTGCCCGTTCCAGCCGTCAAAGTCGTCCCGGCCCTGGGTCTAGTAACGGGGACAGGGCTCTCCAAGCTGCCATCCAAGGCAAGTATCCTTCCTCTAATGATGTCGCCCGGCCTGATGCTGTTTCCATTTCTAGATCGATACCGGCCGATTCCGTTGCCTCCTTATCTAAAGCTCTTCTGTACTACCAGAACGTAGGAGGCATTAACAGTTCGCTCGCCGAGTACCAGTTGGCATGCAGCGACGCATGCTACGATATCTACGCCTTCACAGAAACATGGCTAAACAGTAACACATTATCGAAGCAACTGTTCGACGACACGTACGATGTGTACCGACTAGATCGATCGCCGCTCAACAGCAACAAGAAATCTGGTGGCGGAGTCCTTCTTGCCGTGCGCTCAACGTTCAAATCTCGCCTCCTGAAGCCTCCCGAAAACTCAACGGTTGAACATCTCTGGGTGGCAATATCCACCAAAACCGGAACATTGTTTATGTGCGTGGTGTATATCCCACCTGATCGTGTCAACGACAGTAGCCTCATCGATAAGCACACTCTTTCTTTGGATTGGATCGTGTCACAAATGGGACCCAGCGACAACATCGTCGTTGTGGGAGATTTCAACCTCAGCACGATTTCATGGCATGTCGATACCAACGGCTTCCACTATCCAGATACTTCATGTTCGTCATTCAGACCAGCATCTCTCTCCTTGCTTGATGCTTATTCTACCGCGAGACTTCGGCAAGTTAACGGCATTCCGAACAACAACAATCGTTTGCTGGATCTATGCTTCATTACCGAAGAACTGGGTCAAAGATGTTCTGTCATTCAAGCTCCGACACCGCTTGTCAAAAGCTGCAGAAACCATTCCCCTCTGCTACTGACGCTGGAGTTAAATCCTGAGTACAGCTTCCATGACAACTTCGAAAATGTTTATTATGACTTCAACCATGCTGACTACGAGGGAATGAACAACTTTCTCGCCGACGTGGACTGGAACACGACTCTTGCAAACGGGGATGCAAATTTTGCTGCTTCGACTATGTGCTGTATTCTGCTTTACGCCGTCGATCAATTCGTGCCTAAGAAAATCAACCGTAAGCCTCCCAAACCTGCCTGGTCTAATTCTGACCTCAAACACTTGAAACGAGTTAAAAGGGCTGCTTTGAGGAAACACAGCAGATATCGCACCAATTCCACGAGGGCAAACTATGCTCGCGCCAACGACGATTACAAAAACCTCAATAACAGCTTGTACAACGCCCTTGCAGAGTCGTCTCAAAACGAACCCGAAAAGCATCTGGCGGTTTGCAGAACGAACAACGGAAAGAAACCGGCCTACCCTCTACTATGACTGATGGCACTATTGAAGCTGACACTATCGTGGATATCGCCAGCTTGTTCCGTACGCAGTTCAGCAGTGTCTTTTGCGACGAAATTTTGGACGCCGAGAGCCTCGAAGCGGCTACTAGCAATGTTCCCCGCATGCCTGTATTTGGCTCTGCTTTCACTATTCATAGTGACATGGTGATTTCAGCCGGGAAGCAGATGAAAACTTCAACTGGATGCGGTCCTGACGGTATTCCTTCAATTGTCCTGAAGCGTTGCCTAAACACGCTTGCTGCGCCCCTGGCTACGGTGTTCAATTTGTCTGTAACGTCCGGCGAGTTTCCTGAATGCTGGAAAGAGTCATTTGTATTCCCAATACACAAGAAGGGATGCAAAAGGTCCGTCGCCAACTATCGTGGGATTGCTGCACTAAGCTCTGTATCCAAGCTATTTGAACTAATTGTTCTCCAAAGGCTGGTCAATGACTATTCATAGACTATTTCTCCAGACCAACATGGTTTTGTGCCCAAGCGCTCGACGGCGACCAATCTAACCGTATTTACATCGTTCATCATGCGCGAAATGGAACGCGGTCATCAAGTAGACGCCATTTACACAGATCTCTCTGCGGCCTTCGATAAAATGAACCATCAGATTGCCATTTCTAAATACGGCAACATGGGGGTACACGATCAACTGTTGAACTGGCTCCTTTCATACCTGACTGGTAGAACTATGTCCGTGAAGATTGCCGATTACGCCTCATCTAGCTTTCCGGTAACATCCGGCGTTCCTCAAGGTAGCCACCTTGGCCCATTCCTTTTCCTGCTATATATGAACGACGTGAACTTGGTCCTCAAATGCTTGAAATTATCCTACTCGGATGACCTGAAGCTGTACTACGTTATAAAATGTCCGGAAGACGCACACTTTCTTCAGCAGGAACTGCAAGTGTTCGATAACTGGTGCCGAATCAACAGAATGTCCTTAAATGTATCCAAATGCTCAACTATCTCCTTCGGCCGAAAACGTGCGATGTATCTCCACGACTACATCCTTCGAGGTACGCGCTTGAAACGAGAAACAACGGTCAAGGATCTGAGAGTAATGCTCGACTCCAAACTGTCGTTCAAGGTTCACATTTCGTATATTGTCTCCAAGGCCTCTTCGCAGCTAGGATTTATGTTCCGCTTCGCAAAAACTTCAAGGACGTTTACTGTCTGAAGGCATTATACTGCTCTTTGGTTCCGCCCTTTCTTGGAATACTGTGCCATCGTTTGGTCCCCTTTCTACCAAAACGCAGTCCAGAGGATCGAAGCTATTCAGCGAAGGTTTATACGCTTTGCTTTGCGACATCTTCGCTGGCAAGACCCTCGCAGATTGCCGTTATGAAAGTCGGTGCAAGCTCATCAACCTGGATCTGTTGGAAGGTAGGCGTATGGTAGCCAAAGCGTGTTTCATTGGTGATCTGCTTCAAGGAAATGTTGATTGTTCTGCTCTACTGGATCTTCTTGACCATCAACACTCGACGACGAAATCTCCGTTTACAACATTTCTTCGTGTTCCGGCACTCAAGGACCAACTACGGCAAACATGAAACTGTGCAAAGCATGTGCCGCGTTTTCAACAGCTGCTATAATGTGTTTGATTTTAATGTATCCCGTGAGGTTAATAAGCGTTGTTTCCGTATATGTTTTTGTTAAGTTTTGTTAATTTTCGTATGTAATTTAATTTTTTTAAAGGGTCATTGGGATGAACATTTTTATCTGTTGACGAAAATAAAATAAATAAATAAATGGATAATACTAATTTTTCTTCTCATTTCTAGTTACAGGTATTCCACTAAACAGCTCAAACTTTCTAGGATTCAATGAATATTGACAAATACATATTGTTTCTTTTCATACTTCAAAAACCTACTGTTGCAACTGTAGATATTATGTTCTGAACTCAAGGACAGATTGGATGACCTCGATCGTCCCAGTATATCTAGGATGGCAACCGGACGAGGAAAAGTGGCAGATATTTTCAAGCACATTAAACAGTCAAAGTTCACGAAGAAATATCTGGTGTGACAGGCCATCTGCACCTGTGGCTTAAGGACATACACGACCGAGTCCTTTTCCTATATTAATTCTAGGTTAGAATAATTTTCACTTCAAGTGTTTGGAACTAAATATCACAGCTATACCGAAACAAAAAGAGTTCAAACTGCTAACCAAAGTATGCTCCAAAGGAGCAAGCATTTGCTGAAAATATCATGCACGAAGTCTTAATAATATTTGAGATTTGTGCTCAGCAAATCGCGAAGTGGGAGGGATTCGGTCGTGTATGTCCTTAAAGAGCAACGTTTACATTGCGACCGGAACCGTCAACCAAGAAATTTATCTAAGCGAGTGCTCACAAAAACGTCTATTGCCTTTCCTGAAGCGACACAACGGAACAGAACTATTTTGGCCGAATTTGGTATCTTGCCATTACGGAGATAAGGGCATCGATTGGTACGCTGCTAACAACGTTCAAGTGGTGCCGAAGGACAAGAACCGTCCCAACAAGCCAAAACTCCGCCTAATCGATCAATATTGGGCCATCGTCAGCGGAACCTTAAGAAGACTCAAAAAGCTGTTGTAAGCGAGAAACAGTTCCAGGCAAACTGGTGTTCGGCGGCGAATAAAGTGGACAAGGAGACTGTACAAAATCTTGTGGCAGGCAATTCACATTTGGTAAAAAGGAAGCTTAGCTGAATATTTATTCTGTATTCTGTATTAACTGAACTTGAAAAAGATAAAGAATTTGACATATTCATAAAAACTTCGATCGACTCACACACATTACTGTTTGATCAAATTTTGATCGAAACACCCTTTATGTCAATCGAGGGCTCGATTCTAGTACTGTGAGTGTAAACTTGCTTTTGGGAGGAGATTCTCTTCCCTAGATTCGCGGGTTTCGTGTAAGTGTCTCTGCTTACAGGCCCGTCCAAACGTTTTTGACCCTTCATACAGGAGCTTCTGATCAAATCGTTTTTCAGATTATTCCACTGCTATGGAAAGTTTCCTTGCTACAATGGATGGAAGTATTTCATCATCATCGTCATCATCATCATCACCATCATCATCATAATTGCTGGCAAGATGCATCCCTATCGAAAAATAAGCAATTCGCAAAGATTGCACATTCATCTAGTTGGAAAAGGAATAGATCGAAGTTTGCAAAATGTATATCAGTGGCCATGAACTGGTTTCGTCCTCTGTACCCATATCAATAGTTTACATCCAACCCCCCTGGATCAATTCAGCCAATCAGCCATTTGCATTTTCGCAATCCTGAACGTAACTCAAACCCTTTGCATTAATCCCGTTGACTACGCAATATAACCATTTCAATTAACTCTCAACTGCAATCGCGCCCAACATCGAGGCAGGCGCTGAGTAACGACCGCTAATTTGTCATTTACCGCCGAGACGCCACCATCGAGCCCTTTGGAGACGAGCCCTCAACGTGGGGCATGGGCGATTCTCGGTACTCACCGGCTCAAACAGGTAATAAAGTCATCAATTACTGTAACACCACCAAGCTGCAGCCCTTCTTCATCTTCTTCTTCTTCTTCTTCTTCTTCTTCTTCACGGGGAGAAACAATTTAATTAGTCGTAAAAACCGCTTCGGGACTTGCTCGACGGTGGGTTGGTGCAAGCGTGCACCATATGAGGGTAGTTAAAAAATGCACCTATTTACTGCCGAGACAAGCGCGGAATGCAAAACATTAGCCTTCTTGGATGCTGTTGCTGCTGATGATTCACGTACTGCATTTCTTAGAGGGCTTCATGAGGCTGTTACTCTTAACTTACGCCTTTACCGGGCCAAGGGAAACAGTATTGATCAGAGGAAGCAGAAACCATCAATTATGTTTGTGAAGAAATTTCCGTGCTTCGGACTGAATAGCAGAGGGCTTTGACAGAGTTATGTAAATATTTGTTTTGGTTCATTTCAGCGTTTGTTTGCTGCACATGAGTCAAATGGTTTGACCGTTTGATTGGAAAAGGTATTGCGTGAATTACTGCGAGCTTTGCGGTTTCAGTTCCAACGAAAGTAAAAGACATGGAAGATCGGGATCGGATGAGATTCTGGTATCTTAACTATTCCGAGTGCTGGATACATGTGTGTGATGCATTTGAATAAATCTACTAAAATCGACCCCTTGATACATTAGATGTTAGTGTTGGGACAGGTCTGTGCACAGAATCTCTCAAGTCGACCAATATTCGCGTCATCAGAGAGCATCTGATAAAGTTGGATTTTTCATCGCCCCAATGAGAATTCTTTCCCTTCTATAATGTTAGTGACAGGGCCGACCACGGGGATCTACAAAGGCAGAAATGAATGACCCACTAACTCCAGGTACACTGGAGAGACACGTGTAAATGTACCAGCATGTGACTCATTTGTGGAGGGCCTTTTGAAAAACTGATCCTGCATCATTCACTCCGGTGACGTCGAATGGTTTGCTGATAATAACTCCCTGGGCTGGCAATTGACCGTTCATCTGGATTGGCTCGGGCGAACTGAAAACAGTGTTTGATGGTGTTCGACTATAGACTGTTCCAGAAAGTATAAGTACACTTTCAAAATAACAAAACAGTCATGTTTCTTTTAGTTATAATAATTTTATTTGGCAAATTATGTTTGTATTTGTGTTTTATATGATATTTTACTCTCGTTTAATCAAAATATTTAATCATAGCCAAGACTCCTAACTTTTCCTCGAACATGACCCATTAGCTTCTGCGCAGTGGTACTTCCCACCATTTTGACCACTTTTGGCCAATGTTTTTTAAACTTTTGGATGTCGTCTGCTGGTTTTATGAATTTACGAAGCACCCAAAAAGTCTCGATTGGCCGTGCCTCCGGGCAGTTCGGCGGATTCATTTCTTTCGGCACGAAACATACATTTTGACTTTTGTACCATTCTAAAGTGTCCTTTGCGTAATGACATGATGCCATATCAGGCCAAAACACTACTTGACCTTCGTGCTGCCTGATCATCGGCAATAATCGCTTCTGGAGACATTCCTTAACGTATATCTGAGTGTTCATCGTCTCCGTTGTGATGTACGGACTAAAGGGCGATACGGTCAAAATTTGGTCAATATCAACTTGACGTATTTCTTTCAATTTTGCATTTAAAAAACCTGAACACCCCTCATTTTGAAGGTGTGTGTGTGTAGAATGTTGCTCCTATTTTGATTTTGGAATTCACTCTTCAGTTGTCAAAATGCCGTCCAAGCAAGAAGAGCAGCGTATCAAAATTTTGCTCGCGCATCGCGAAAATCCGAGCTACTCGCACGCAAAGTTGGCAAAATCGCTAAAAGTTGCCAAATCAACCGTTACAAATGTAATGAAAGTGTTTGGGGAACGTTTGTCGACAGCCAGGAAGTCTGAATCGGGGGAAATCGAAAACCGGAAGCCGCTGAGACGACAAAGAGAGTTGCCGGTAGTTTCAAGCGAAACCCTAACCTATCTCTCCGAGATGCCGCAAATAAGCTGGGTGTATCGTCTACAACCGTGCATCGAGCAAAAAACGAGCCGGACTATCGACTTACAAGAAGGTAGTGACTCCAAATCGCGATGATAAACAAAATACGACGGCCAATCGCGATCCCGGAGGCTGTACACGACGATGCTGACGAAGTTTGACTGCGTGGTAATGGACGACGAAACCTACGTCAAAGCCGACTACAAGCAGCTTCCGGGACAGGAGTTTTATACGGCAAAAGCAAGGGAAAGGTAGCAGATATTTTCAAGCACACGAAACTGTCAAAGTTCGCAAAGAAATATCTGGTTTGGCAAAGCCATCTGTACCTGTGGCTTGAAAAGCAGCATTTTCATAGCTTCCGGGACTGTCAACCAAGAAATTTACGTGAAAGAGTGTTTGAATAAACGTCTGCTGCCTTTCCTGAAGAAACACGGTTGTTCCGTACTGTTTTGGCCGGATTTGGCATCTTGCCATTACGGTAAAAAGGCCATGGAGTGGTACGCCGCCAACAACGTGCAGGTGGTTCCCAAGGACAAGAACCCTCCCAACACGCCAGAGCTCCGCCCAATTGAGAAATACTGGGCTATTGTCAAGCGGAACCTAAAGAAGACCAAAAAAACTGCTAAGGACGAGCAGCAGTTCAAGGCAAACTGGCTTTCTGCGGCGAAGAAGGTGGACAAGGTGGCTGTACAAAATCTGATGGCAGGGGTCAAGCGTAAGGCCCGGCAATTCGGATTTGGAAAAGCGGAAGCCTAACTGAATATTTTTCCTGAATTTTATACTAATTGAACTTGAAAAAGAAATTTAATTTGATTTTTTAAATAAACGATTTCACCGATTTACACGCGTTTTCCCTTGACCAAATTTTGACCGTATCACCCTTTAGATGTTTTACCACACTCGCATATTGCCTTCCAAACCATAGCCTTTTTACCGATTTTTTCGGTAAAAATTGCCTTCTCCGTTTCGGGAATCGCTTTGTCTTCGCATACAGTATAGAATTGTGGTCCGGGAAGCGTTTTGTAATCTAGTTTCACATACGTTTCATCGTCCATTATTATACACCCAGAATTTCTACACAATAACGAATCGTAGAGTCTGCGGGCCCGTGGTTTCATGGACGCGGCCTGTTTTGGGTTCCTTTTGGGTTTTTTCCTCCTTCCGGTATGTTTTTAGCCCAAGTCTTTCTTTGGCACGCATGAAGTTACTCGACGAGGTCCCTAGTTTTTTCGCAAAATCCCGAACGGAAGTCGCTGGTTTTCGCTTGAAGGCATCCCTGATCTTTTTATCGATATCCGGACTAACAGGACCGGATTTCCGACCACTCTTCGGTGCATCTTCAAACGTACACTGTTCTCTATATTTTCGAATCGCAGATCGTACCGCTTCGACGCTTAATTTTCTCAAGGAGAGTCCGCTCACAGAGCACCATTTTTGCAGGATACTTTTTCGTTGTTCCGGAGTAAGACCGCGCATTTTGATAGGTAACACAAAACTGAGTACTTTTTTGATGCTATGTCATTCAGAAATGTGCAAACAAAAGGACTCAGCCAAAACATGTCGAAGTATTTCATTATATTCAAAGTGACCGTTAAAATAAGGTGTGCTTATCCTTTCTGGGACAGTCGTTAAGCCAGCTTTAATTGGCTGCTTTGCGCAGCCAAAATGCGGTTTTGGAATCTTTTGGGTGACTATGATTCAGCCAACTTGACTTGGGAAGCTGCAGCCATACTGGACCCGGATTCTACAAGTCATTGATGATGATGTGATCTACCATCTAATATAGCAAGGCAACTGCATATAGCACTGGACTGTTTTAATTAAACGATTTGATTAAGGTAGTACTGTGGTTAATGTTCCGCAGTAAAAAACGCATTTTGGGCCCGTAAGCAGATACACTTACGCGAAACCCAATGCTACAGGGGTCTAGAGAGAATCTCCTTCCAGAAACAAGTTCGCATAAACCACACCAAAACCGAGCCCTCACCTACTAAAAAGTCCCATTAAATGGAGAGAAGAGCCCACCCTCTATTCACGAAACGTTAACAACAGGAAATTGACAATCCCACTTTTCCTATCCAAATCGCTTCAATCAGGTACTCTGATGGTCCCTCCCTTTATCCCAACATATGATTTTACCTAAATACATGAAAAATTCCGAGAAATTCATATGATTTTCTTACCTTGATATTGAAATCATCTTACCTTGAAGCTTGTGCCAGCTTGTTTGGCTAAAAGTAAAATTGGTTAGGGTTCCTCGTTCTTCACTTACTGTTTCAACCTTCCTTTGATGTAGGATCCATATTATCGCTGGACCCGGCTTCTACTAGTTATTTTCCACAAACTCATTGACACCCATTCCCCTGGATATAAGGTCAGCAGGATTTTCAAGGATAGACCTCTGGCTCCAATGGGATCCACCGGTTAATTGGCTAGTGACAAAGGTGTTCCAAGAAACGGGAAGAGAACTTAGTAACCGCAGGGTTACCGTTGAGTCGGACAAGAAGCTTTCTTCTTCGTTCTTCGTTCAACTGTAGGGCTTCCATAATCCGGATGAGCAACAAAGCTGCGACAGTGGCGGACATAATTCGAATCTTGCATAATTCGAATCTTGCAAAGGAAACGACCCGGAGTTTTAGCTTCAGAAGCGTCTGCAAACGAGTGTAATTGAATTGTACAGTTAGGTAGAAAAACTGCAACTGGGCAGAAACCTGTTTCTACACTTTTTGGAAAGTTTGTAACGTCCCCTTTCTACAATTACTCCTAGAATCGAACAGCTGTGATATTTTGGCCAGAATCATCCGTTTTGACGTTCTTTATTAGAAAATCAAGCCAAAATATGTCGGACTTGGGATCTCACATAATTTCTAAAGTGTTGATCCTAATAGGTTAGAAGTACTTCAACAATCTAAAGTTGATCGGTCGTTCAGTTTTGCTAAGGAGTCCCTCATTAGTCCAACAGTTCTATTCACTCTTCACGTAAATGCTTCAACATATAGGCCCTACGAAAGGGCTTAGTTTAGATCGATTCAAGAAACATTTGGTTGATATTTGGGACCAAATCCCTCAGAAAATCGTGCGTGCCAGCTGCGAAGGGTTTACAAAGTGTTTGCGTAAAGGAAAAGGGCTAGAGATTCGAATTGAATTAATATGGTTTATTTCTGTCACATGTATCCTTCAAATGAAAAATACATGCTATGATTTGGTTGATTTGTTTTGCTTTAATCTCATTTTGTTTTAGTGACACCTATTGTGAGACACCCTGTACTTTATGCATACGCTGTATTCGTGCGCTTTCTAGTAAATTACAAATACATTAGACCGATTAACAGTTTAGATGGGTTTTTACCAATAGTACTAATAGACGCTTTGAACCAATTTTAACCAACGGTAAGGGTGCATTGGCAGCCGATTTGGCGCTATTTAAACCAAGAGTAAGGATGCTATTGAGGCCACTTACAAAACGTGATGGTAGTTTTTCATTGAGGTGGTTTTCCAGCAAAGAATCAGATGAATTAGGTTGGCTGTTGTGGAGAACGATCTGTTACCGAAAGTAAGCACAGCCACGACACATTTTCAAATCTAATACTTTCGCGTCTCGTTCTATTATAATAATGTTCACAATAAACCAGCATATAACCATTTTTAAGTAAACTTTGAAAACCTTGCTATAAATATATTCAACGTTTCGGTTATTTTCAATGTTACACAGAAAAATATAATGAACTTCAACAGGCGCGTAAAATTTCCCATCGTTTGATTCTAAGCCACAGGATGCGTAAACAACGAAAATGCTTGCAATTTTTCATACAACAGGCTAGATTTAGGCGTTATCTGACTTAAATTTACATGAAGCATACCATTATTTTCTGCCAAATCTAGCATTTCTTCTATGTGCATTAGATGCGCAAAAAACTAAATGTTTCTTTCTGGCAATGTAGCATCATCAAGGTTATAAATAGTGTTGTTCTTCGTCATTGAGCTTTTTAAAGCGTATTCCCGTAGTTACACGCTTTGTTATTTCACTCAGTAACTCTTTCAAAAAGTTGAAAGGGTTGAAAATCTAAAAAGTTAAACAGTTGTTCCAATTTGTAAATGACTACTAAATAGGAAATCTACACTTCATATTCACAGTCGAAACTACACAGATAAAAAGAAACATTGAATTTTCTGCGTTAGCTTATGCTCATAAAGGGTATGCTATATTTGGCAGAAAATAATGGGATATTTCATGTAAATTTATGCCAAATAACGCCTGAATCCAACCTGTTGTATCAAAGATTATTGTATGGCGCATGAAAGATTGCAAACAATTTTGTTGTTTACGCCTCCTTTGGCTTGGAATTAGGCGAAGGGAAATTTTACGTGCCAGTTGAAATTCATTATTTTTTTTCTGTGTAGATTTATGAAAATTTAAAATTGAAATTCGCTGTGTAAATATTTAAAAAAATATCTATTCAAATTCGTTGAATTTCTGATTATTTAATCAAACTCACCTGTCAAGCAGATCAGCGTCGCAAGTCCGATGATCGCCCGTTTGGACGACGACGGTGTCCTCCTCCTCGTCATTGCTTATTGATTTTCGTCACTTCTAAATTATGCGAAATATGCGTAGGTTGCTGCTACAGGGCGCCACTATCCGAAAGATTCCAGTGGCTCGTCAACAATAGATGGGATTACTTTTTTGTCTTCTCGTTTTCTTCTGATTCACTGTTTGTTTGTTCGTGTTTGGGGCTTGTTATTCTTGGCGTTGCCCTTTTGTCACAGTTGATTTATTCCACAGTTATGCGTGTGCGGCGGCACGTGAAAGTTAGTTTTGGGATAAATCTGGTTTTTCTTGCTCGCCGGTGCGGTTCTAGTGATGCGAAGGAAAATATTTTCATTAGATATGCGACGATTTATCACACGTTGTTATGGAAGTGGGTGCGCGTGGAGCTTTGAGGAAGTTTCGTACGAAGTCGGGAAGAGAATGATAGCGGAAGTTGGGTTGGTTTATGGTTTTTACGATCGTTATCTGATACTTATTAGTTGTATCTTTAGCTGCCTCATACTTAATTAAGGGCGATGATTTTGCACACAGTATAGAAGTAATAATTTAAATTGAAGCCACTTTTGCGATTTAAAAAATGACTGGAAAGATTAGCATCATAGTTTCCATGTAATTCCAACTACCTTTATTGCTTATCTTGACTGATACGCGTATTTCATCAGCAATTTGCAGACTTACTCAGTATCGTGTACGAATACTCGACTGGAGTACAATGTACAAGCAACATGGAGTGTAAACTAAACATTCACAAGCGTCGATTACGCATTGGCTGGATCCGTAAAGGATGCAAGAATATGGAGAAATGCGAATCTTTGAAGTTACATCTGGTTCATATGGCTGATGAAGCATATCTGCTTATTCATTGGCTCTGTTCATCCTCCAGATACTCCTCGTTGAAAGAATTGTCAACCATATTCCCGTGTTGATATTTCAGATATATTTTTTTGTTTACCAGCAATGCTTTTTACTACCTAAGAAAATAAGAAAAACAAGACTTTTTTTTAAAAAGGCTATGTTCGAAATTTGAACTGACTCACATTAAAGTACAACTTTATTCATACGAATTTGAACAAATGCTCAAACAGTTCACTTTACTCAAAATGGCTTGCTTGTAAATAATTACTCTTTTTCATTCATATGGCCGGATATTTCGTCAACTTGTGAAGTGACACTAATTTTCCGTGTGCTTTGTGTTGGGCTGTTCCTCTTTGTCGTGAGTGAATTGATGATTGTTCATGTATTGATGTTCGATATAGGGTAGCCTCATGGCGGGATATTTTGATTATTGGCAAAGTGTGAAGGGAAAAAATGGTTTCTTATAAAAAAGAAAACCAGCGCAATGTAGAAAACGGCCATTTGCTGGTCAATAGCAACAAAGAAATCTAACACACAGGCGCGGTAAAGAAACGTTAATTTTTGCACCTATTTTGTCGTGAATGCATGAAATCAATTACGAATCAACGTAGAAAATTTCCATTTTGAAGAATGAACAATTTAGTGTTTTTTTGGAGGTGGCTTCTGGTTAGACCAGTCTGATTATAAATATATTATAAAAATCCTGTTTTCCAATAATACCAAATACGTGCCTGGTTTGGAAGTTTTACATTCAAACTAATCATGTTTAAATTGTTGCATGAAGCACGTAATCGATTATAATGTTTGAAATTGGAATTATCCTTTTTATCAACATAAAACCCTAGGAGTGGGCAGCAATTTCTGCTAGAACAAAAGATGCGAAAAGAAAGTATTGATAGGTCCGTAAGAGCACGGCAGGTTGAGAAATTGTATAGACCGAGTTGAAATTGAGCGTAGGGCATGTTTGACATGCGGCAATTCTACATTTCCAAATCTGGAATTATGTTGCAGTACCCTTATCCAAATGATATCGATAATACGTACAGAAATAATTGTGTGAGGAATCAACCTAGGAAAGGGTGTGACTCTCTAGGCATTCTGGGTTCTTGAATCTGCAATAGATCTATCACTTTCTTGCTCCCGGATCAAAGCTGTTTTCAAAGGTTACTTAAAGGATTGTTATAAGCAGATTTCCAGAATTCCATTACTGGTCAATGAGTGTTAGATTAAATACACGCACACCTAGACTCGTACATATAAGTATTTTGTTTTCAAAACGATTCTGAAAGTGATAAAAATGTCTTTGTTCACTGGATCAGCTTTCCAATAATTACTTTATTGAAATCAAAAAACTTGTTGAGCATTAGTAAACTCTGTACAAATTGATCAAAGTTTGTATAAATTTGCAAACGTTATTCAAATTCAAGCAACTTGTTTCAAGTGGAGTGAATTTTCTGTAACTACAGGAAGAGCTTGAATGTTTTGTGTTGCGATGCTGAATATATTCCCTGAAAATTATGAAAACGTCGATGAAATCAGCATTTTAATAAAAAATAATAGAAAAACATTCGTTTCAGAAAGTGAAATAAGGTTTTCAAGAATATTTTAACGCTGCTCAGACAAAATATTTCAATATTTTACGGTTGAATTTCTTAGGTGCCTGTAAAAGGTTAGGATATTCTGATCTTCAGACTACTCCGTTAAGATACAAGATAACTGATACCTCATGGAAAGTTGCTAAGAGGTGGGCCGGAAGATTCGATGAGCTACCTCCTCTCTGAATAATTAAACAATGCCTTAGTAATGAAAACTTACACAGAAAACAAATTATGAATTTTAACAAGCGCTCACGATATCACCTCGTTTATTTCTAAGCCAAAGGAGGCGTAAACAACGAAATTGTTTGCAAACTTTCATGTGCCATACAACAATGTTTACAACCTTTCATATAAAAGGCTGGATTTAGGCGTTATTTGGATTAAATTTAAATGAAATATCCCATTATTTTCTGCTAAATCTAGAATTCCCTATATGTGCATTAAATAGCGCAGAAAATTCAATGTTTGTTTTTATCTGTGTAGATATTTAGGAAAAATAAATAAATAACGTAGGCTTATTCTTAAGAATCTGTTTCGGGAATGTTCAGAAATAAATAAATTACTTTAAAAAAAAGTTGTATGTCAAATCAACTGCAGAGAATAAACAAATATCTGTTCATAATTCTTTGTTTCAGTTTCTAGTAGCTCTTTTCCATTCAAATCTGATCTCCTTTTATGCTTATTTTCTCCCCGTCTTTTCGGTCTTCTCGTCTTTCAAGTGTGTCGGTCTGTCTGCAAGAGATCGCCTTATTATTGGGTAATTCGTTGATTTTGGCAGTTCGGCCCTCTGTTATGCCTCCTTTGGGTATTTGGGTTTCCATTTTTTCTGATTTATAACTTTGAGTTTTGGCCATTTCAGGTTGAATTATTCATTTGTGAACGTTACTTTGAGATATCACACAATTTGAAAGAAATTGTATTTGTCTGCGTTTTCTAATGCACATAAATGGAATTCTTGGTTTGACATACGTTCATGGCATATTTCCCTTAAATTTAAGCCAGATAAAGCATGAATCTAGTCTGTTGTATGAAAGATTGCAAGCGATTCCTTTGTTAGTGAACAAGGAGAAATTTCAACGATTGTTAAAATTCATTATTTTGTTCTGCGCATCATAAGATTGCCACCTGGTAGCGAAACCACCTATTCATCCAAAAACATGGTCGTACTTAATACATTCTTCCAGCAAAGTGTCCCACATCGGTATACCTGGAGGTCACCAAACCAAACGGAACGTCAAATCGATCACGTTTTAATAGACGGTTGGCACGTCTCAGACATCATCGACGTCAGAGTCTATCAGGGCGCCCTTACAGATTCGACCACTACCAAATGATTTTTTATTCGTTTATTTTCGGTCGGCCTACTTTCTCACAACGTGGACGCCAGGAAGATAGCTCTACCACCTGGACCCCACATATCGCATTCACCAACCCATGAGCCTTACTTCCCTTTCGAAGGAAGACGTGACCTGATTTTTTCACCTCAGAATATACACCGACCTCGACAGGGCGCTTTGTTGCAGTCACGCTTAAGGACAACGACATAAGGACAACGAACCGACGCTGGTGGTGTAATGGTAAGCGTGACTGCTATTTGGTACCCAGTGCGTCTGAGTTCAATCCCAGTCGATGGTTAAGATATGCAGACCAAAACTCTTCGCAGTGAACAACTTTCGGTACCGACCCTCGCAACGGTACAACCTCGTGCAACTGAAGCAATTTAACGTCGTCGCAGGCTACGCACAATTGCTTGAAACTGCGCTACCGGGAAGAGGATGAGCTCAACGCAGCTCCTCGCGTTGAACTGTTGGAACACAGTGAAAACAGCTATCAGCAGCGTAGCGAAGTTTTAGGTTTTTGGAACGAAGCCAACAGAACTAATGGTTCGGTTCGACGAGGAATGTGAGCAGATGTTTAAAGATTAGAACTCAGAATTGGTGCGTTAATCTACCCGCCCGAATGTGGGTTGGAGGTAGCAAACCCATCTCTTCCGGGAGAAAAAGCCATCAGGAGTATGAGGAGCTAGAACAGCTGCACCGCTTATATGAAACGTGAAAGTTATACCAAAAACTCAACACAACCCGCAGAGACTTCGTGTCGCGAGCTGAAGTCTGTCGGGATAAGGATGGAAGTATTCTGAGAAACGATTGTGCGGGGACTGAAAGGTGGAAGCACTTCGATGAGGACCAAGATAGCGAAGGAAGGCCGTTGGCGATGCAGCAAGTGAAGGAGATGTGTCATCTCCGATGCCATCAAGAAGCTGAAGAATAACAAATCGGTTGGAAGTAATAGTATCGGAGCAGAACTTATCTAGATGGGCTCGGACAAGTTGGCCAATTGCCTGCTTCGACTGATCGTAAGGGTTTGGAATACCGAACAGCTGTCGGAGGAGTGGAAGGATGTGGTTATCTGAAAACTATCGCGCGATCACCTTCCTTATTGCCGCCTATAAAGTTGCCTTGTTTAGTCTAGCTGACTAGACTAATCATGGCTACGATGAATAGAACCTAGTGCTGTATGAGTATATCCGGTGGATTATCGGGTTATCATGCCTGCTGTTCAACATTGCTTTTGAAAGTGTTATAAGACGAGCGCCATTCTACATGCTGGGCTCAACACGATCTTAACAGATCCAATCAATTTATGTGCTTTGCCGATGATGTGGACATTGTCGGCAGAAGTGGTGATGAATTCGAGGAAGTCAACGAATTTGCCCATTGGTTACTGCAGACTGAGATCCGAAGGCGTATTATCAGGGAAAGCCGTGCCTACTACGAGCTCTACAAACAACTGCGGCCAAACAGGCTTAGCTCCCGTACGAAGTGTATCCAGTATAAACTCTAATAAGAACGGTTGTTCTCTTTGAACATGAGACGTGGACAATGCTTGAGGAGGACTTGCGAGCACTCGTAGTTTTTGAACGAAGGATGTTAAGAACTATTTTTGATGGAGCCTTTTTTTCTTGCTTTTTTTTTTTTTAATAAGGATGGAAAATCTGCTTGCATACTCCGGATGAACTCAGAGTGTGGGATGAGCCCCGGCCCTCGGTATTACTTCAGGGTGGAGGCTTATGCGCTTTACGCACACACTATGTCTAACTACATAGGTCTTTCGTAATTTGGTTCACTTAACCGATCTGCCGCTGATTCGATCGAGATGCCCTGGATCCAAGCAGGGTTCGGGACATCGCCAGATCGCCCGTGATCTCCCTGTCGGTCCACTTACTATACCGGCCGAACCTCGCGTTGTGTGGTCCTTCCTCCGATTGAGAAAGCTAGGTTCAGGACCGGAGTCGAAACGTCTGGGGGTAGCCCCAGGATCGTCCCTGCTCCCCATGTCTCGACTGTTTACGGCTTCCTGTGGGATCTCGCGCCGTGTGGCGCTTCCCCATAGTTCGTTTAGCTGTTATGGAGCAGCTTTACGTTTCCTGGGTGCATCGCGTGGAGGCGACCTACTTTCACACCCCGAGGAGTGAAAGTCTGGAGGCGGAGGATGAACGACGAGCTCGCGGTACTCGCTGACGAACCCAGTATTCGTAAGGTGGGTCAAATCTGGACGAATACGCTGGGTGGGACATGTTGCTAGAACGCCGGACAACTATCCTGCGAAAATTAAGTTCGATGGGAAGCCGGTTGGCACAAGACGATGAGGTAACGAGGGTTATACTAGGCTGAGCATGGTCTAGGAAGTACAAGACGCCCACGAGATTGGAGGGAAGTAGGCATGAACCGAGAATGTCGAAGGGATGTTATGAATCAGCTCCCTGAATAAAATGTAATGTCTGTCTGTCTGTCTGTCTGTCTTTCGAGCGGCGTGAAATTTTGTATGGATGAGTTTTTGGGACCGACTTTCTATGCCGGATGAGAACTATTCGGGTTACTAAAACATCAAACGTGCATTTCACGGGAGAGAAGCATGTTCTGCTCGAAGTTTGTACCCAAGTCAAGAAAAAAAACTTATTCTTAAAAATAACCACAAACGTGCCAATTCTTTTAAATTTTCATTCAAATAGTTGCAAGCGTAGCAGCACTCGCACCGGGTTCAGCTATTTTCCAATAATTTACTTTCTACAGGTATTTTTATATGCTCTAAAATTAGGCGCTAGGAAAAAAGAAGGACAAGCCACGATCATGATGCTTTAAAGCTATCCGAAATAATAATCTGTGTACTTTGTTTTCAACTCAGGCAACATTGTTGTGCCTTGTTTCCGAAACATTATCAAATAAATTGAATTAAATTTGAAAAAACGCTCTCAAGATAATGTTGACTTGACAATAATTGTAATAAACTGGGTTGAGTACCATTTATCATCAATATTAAACACCTCAAACAGCAGTTAAAATGCTGGCTAACAAAACTGGACAATTCAAATAAAAATAACAGCGACACGCTCTTAAATCGCGATCCCTCGTAACGCATCGCGGAACTGGCTGCATCGCTCTCATCTGAATCGCCAGCTGTCGAAGATTAGGCATTCCCGGCTGCATTGCGTGAAGCCAAAGTCTAATTTATATCCCCATTAAAGTATCCTCGCCGGCCAGCACCCACCGTCACGCTTTGTTCAACTTTGTCAATAAATGCAAAAATATGCATAAATTTATACAAAAGACTGCTGCAAAAATCATCGATTAATGCTAAGAAGCTTTTGCTGTTACGTGTGGCATTTATGTCCTCGTAAAATTTCATCTCAACAACGAACCTAAAAATTTGCATTGAACATCCGCAAATCGCGAACCTGTAATCCCACTTTAATCCAATGAAATCCAAAGGCCTCCCTCCAATCCCCGCAAATCACCCGGATTAATTGAGTCGTTGGTCGATTGCTAATGGATGGCTTCATCAACCGACGCGTATCTCATTCCCGGTAAAGGAGTCTTGTCCCGAATTATAGTCACGTCCCGCGTCGAATAATATTGGGTAGAAGAATTGTTCCAAAACAACAAATCCTACTCGAAAAACTACCCAACAAACATTAGCGTATTTATCAACCTCGATAGAGTAATGAAGAAGATGAAAAACATGAACACGTCAACCGATTCCGATGGTGTGCTTACGATTAGAAACGACCATTTACGTGCCGGGAATCGTCAATGGCGGCTTTTCAGCGAGCTAGAGGTCCGAATTGATCCCACGCGATAGCCGCCGCCGATGGGACGCTAATGGTCGTCGTAATAATCAACGCTGACTGACTAGTAGCGCCGCGAAACTATCACAATAATCACACACTCGCACATTTCTCTGATACTCGCTATCGCTCCTGGGTGAGTTTGAAAAAGAAGAACAACTTGCAATATAACCATAATAAAAACGACAGCGGTTAGTCAAATCTGTTGGTGTAAGCAGTTCGTTCATTACGATGTGGGGTGAACATGTGCGATGAGTCGTCGTCGTCATCGTCTTGATTGCTGACGGGAATCGCATCACATTCGGATATGTGCGTCCCACAGTTGGGAGAATGGATCCAATTTATTGACGCGTTGATTGAGATAGTCCTCCCAAGAAAAGTGGTGCCAGCAGAGAGAGTGGGCGCAGAAGATTCATGGGCTACGAAATGGAGCGTAATTTGTCCCGGGTGATGTGTGATTTTTGGGGATTTATTTTCATTGATGGATATGAGGTCCGGAGACATGTGTTTGGACATGCCCGGCACATGAATCATGGTGATATTATTTGATAGGCGTTGAGGGGTGTTCAGATTATCTTCTGAAAAATCTGGGTTGTTTTCATACAATGTGATCCTTGTGTTCGGGAAAGATGAACACACCGATTCTTTTTAGCGTAATGCTTTAAGCTGTAATTCATATATTTTTGTTAGTTCAAGTTGCTTAAAATATAAATTATCGTAACTCACAAATGCGGTTCACCCTAATGTGAAAATCTTCCGCGAACGAAAATTGGATTTCGGGTTGCTCACTCTACAATAGTTTATGGGGGAATTATAGAAATTGTGTATCCTCATAATAGGAAATTAGTACATACTTTAATGTACGATTTATAAATGCTGGCGTACGGTGTAGCCAACAGCACTTACTTGCACCTGGGATCGCTATGGGAATATAGTTTAATCTTTAGTGCATTGAAATTCGCAGAAAACAAACTAGATGTTACCTTATGCTCTGAGTAATCAGCGCTGCGTACTGTGGAACAGTCCACTGGTAAAATACCACAATTTTCTAGGCTTTTAATGAAATCAGCACTAAACTGCACTAAATCTAACTTTAATTTGTAATTCTCGCAAAGGATGATATGGACTATCGAATTATCGAACCAATCTATAGCTATCTTCATTGTCGTCTACCGTTATTATCTATACTCTTAATTTAACCTGCTCATCAGTATTGGTTGGTCCTTGGCAGTGTTGCCAAATGCAAAGCTTCATCGCCAACACCTAGGTTTAGCTTCTACTTGAACGTTTTTCATTGCCTTACGATTTATGAGTATTCTCCTGATATTTGTTACAGTGAAGCCAATAATTTATGGAGCTTCGGCGAAAAATGTACGCCAAGGAGGTAGTGACTTGATTGCTGCTCGCCCAAAAGTCCGTAAAACAAATTGCAATGATTGTGAGATGCCACCTGGATACTGTTTACCGTATCCAACGTTCACTCCTTGATGGACCACGTCCACAGAAGCCGGGAAGTGGCTGTCCACAATCCGCGCGCACATCGAAGGTCACCACCAAAAAACTATCTACTATGCAACGGTTGGTCAAAGATGACTTGAAATGTTCGCCCAAAGCAAGAGTAAAGCGCCACCTTGTAACGGACCGAATCAAACAACTACGACTGGAGCGCTCGAAACGTTTGGTGTCAGCATTAAAAAAGAAGCATTCCATCGTCGTGTTCTCCGATGAGAAAATGTTCACCATCGATCCCGTATCTAACACACGTACAGACAGGTTTATTTCGCCGAAGAAGATTGAGTATGTTCCAGGAAAACGAGAAATTCAAGTTTACAACCGAACATCCAGCCGGAGTCAAGGTTTTCGGGGCAGTTGCGTCCAATTGCTTGAAAATGCCTCCAGTTTTTATCAATGCTGGATTAAAAGTTAATACCGAGGTTTAATTGAACATTTTGAAGGACAACGTTCGCCATGGATAAAGGCTAGCTTTGGAGCACACCAACACGTCATTTTCCAATAAGACGGAGCATCCCTATGGAACATTGCTGGTTTTATCATGGTTTTATAGCATTCTTAAAGTCTAATTCATGCTCTTCAGAACCCTTAGAAAACCAAAATTGTTACTTGGGTCGTGTCATATTTCAAAAAGGACTCAAGCGTGGCTGAAGGAAAACATGGAATTGTACTCGCGAGATCGTATATCTTTTTCTTATGGGATTGCTGTATGCTGTATTATTGTGAAAAATCTATATATGATATAAAGGGTGTCCACAGTTAAATTGCATACTTTAAACTCGTCTTCAAAAACAAGTCTCTCAACCGATGGTCATGAAATGTTCAGGGAATAAAATACAACGTATAATCTGATTAAGGTATTTTTATTTCCCTGTATTTCTTTACCAAATCCAAAAGCCTGAACTTTCTTCTTAATACCACGCATAAGATTTTGTACAACGCTTGGATCGATATTTTCTTCCGCTTTCAACCATGACTTCAACATCTCCTGTTCTGTAGTGACAAATTTCGGATCCTTACGAAGTTTGCGCTTCTTTATAGAAAAATATTTTTCAATTGGCCGCAACTCTGAAGAGCTTGGGGGATTAAGATGCTTCGGCACGAAATTGACACCATTCGTCTTGTACCACTCCAGAATATCCTTGTACTCGCGATCAACAATTTCAATTTTGTCCATATTGCCAAAGTGCGCTAAGAATCGTGTACGAACTCAAAGTCAGCAGATCTTTGAATATTATTTCATATCATGTCATGGTATGAACTGGCTACTCTGCTACCTGCAACAAAAGTGTGATTTGTTCCAAAAATTCTTAAAATCTAAGTGAAATTGTTTTTTTTTTAAATTTACGAGTGATAGGTGCGCGAAGTTTCTCGAATGCCAAGAATCATATTTTGTATCAAACATCGACATTATGAGTGGATTAAAGATGGATATAAACAGAGAAACGGAATGAGAGGATCGTCAGTTAGAAAGCAAATCTGTTGACGATTTACTTTCCTGCTCTTCGTCCATCCCCGATAAATCTGATAACTACGTTGATGACTTCGAAGATGGCATCAATGTGACATTATTGCCATCTCCAACACCAACAATAGTTCCCCAAAAACAAGATGGTCAGCTTAATGCCTCATCTTATCATCGATCCAAGCGAACAATGGGAAAAAAAATTAACGAAGCTGGTCAAAAACGCTTTAAAATGTTTTTGAAGAGTGGGCGTAGCCGCGATGAAGCTTTCTGCTTGGCACAAATACTACTGAGCTAACAGATCCATCCAAGCGTCCAAGAAGAGCAGAACTAAACAAGTCAAATCCAAAACCCGGCAATTCAAAACCCGCCTAAATTCCCCGCAATAGTCGAGGTGCTTACAAACCATCGGTTTGCTCAGCGCAACATCGCATCAATACAATTCGATTGGGACACTCAGGATCTTTTAGAACTGAGGATAAGATCAACCCGTTCTACACAGACGTTGCCAATTATGTGAAGTTGGGTATTTTTCCGAAAGGATACCCTAACATAGAGCTATCAACGGCTCAATAGGTTGCTACACGAAAGGCGAACCTGGCAAGAGTTTCAGGACAACAAAATTCGGTGATTGTGTGTTTAAGTCGGGTTATTTAGTGATAGTCTGCAAAAACCAGGAAACTGCAAACTGGCTAAAAAGCGTCATCTCTCTAATAGTCCCCTGGTGAGGAGCAGAACTCATAGCGGTTGATGAGAAAGAAATCCCGCAATCAGAAATAATTATTGGGTTTTTTTCGTTGGAGTGTGGAGGACAGCCATAGAGAGATTCTGACACTCCTAGAAAGCCAAAACGATGGGTTAAATGTTGATGCATGGAGAATACTACAGCGGAGCATTATAAACCAAAGACATATTGATATAGTTTTCACCGTCGATGGAGTGTCGTTAAATTCCATTATAAAGAGTGAATAGACTCTGGCTCCCATACAACCCACACAGGCACTGGTGATGACAAGATGATCGTAGATCAGATTGAACAAATCCCAGGACTAAGTGGAGTTGGGAGCACAAAATCAAACCGTAAAACTACTGACTGTCGTTAAATTTCAGTACAACTACAGTCGGCGGTAAAAGAAGTGATGACCGACAGAAAATATGGATAAAAGTGGCTCTCACACAACACAAATAGGCACTGGTGATAACAAGATGATCGTAGTTCACATTGAAGAAACCCTAGAACCAAGTAGAGTCAACAGAATCAACCCGTAAAGCTATGGTCGCACTACCGATACAGTTGGCGTTAAGAAAGGCGATAAAAAGTTAAGAAAACCTGAGTGATCTCAGACGTTGCGAATCAAAACAAACCCAAAAAGGAGAGTTCCTCCCCATGTGAGCATCAAAACAGAGTGCATACAAACTATCACTAGAAACTATCTCACAGCTATCAGTAGTACATGAGCGCATACCAACGCGTTACTTTTGCCTGTTGAGGTGGCAGACTCGTCTGTGCCTCGACCTACCCCGCAGTGGAATGTTAGGCAATGGTAACGTCCTTGGTTCGAGTACTATTTTACCCATGCCCTTTCGCTCAATTTTCATTACTTCTGTTCTATTTCCAATCTACCGTACACTGACCGAACTTTCAACACTTTCTCTTCATATCTTTCATTCTAGCCAACATTACTGTCCACTATTGGTTGCAACGAGTGGTCATCAATTCGTACATGAGCTAGGTAAAAATAGTTATCCTAATGCTTTTTATCGACTTTCCACTGTGTCTTCTTCTTCTGCAGCATTTTAAGTTTATTGCCTTTACAATTCACTTATTACTTGCTCTCAACTTAGTGGTCAAAATGCACTTCCACAGTAATTAATTGACGGATTTCGATGACAGGTACCATTTCTGCATTAGTACTGTTGTGTGGCAAGTAAAATCATACCCTATGCCCATCCTCAACGAAAAATTCCTAGACCAGACCGGGAATTGCACCCAGCCCCCTCCAGCATGGTGTTGCTTGGTAGCTACGCATTTACCGACTGAGCTAAGGGAGGATCCCACTACCTTCCAATGCAGCCACTTCTATTTTACCTCTATTGAATGGTTGATCTTTTTTACTTCAAGTCTTCGTCGAGATAATGGCAATACCATAATAATCCCAAAAGAGTAATATAACTGGATAGTTGAACACACAGGTTAACATATCACGAATTCAAATGCCACCAAGAAATTCCACAATTTTGTGCCTATTATTGGTGACAAAGCAAAGGCAAATCGGTATTCTCATTCACCTTTTACCTATTTACCTTGATTGGAAAAAAATAAATAAAAAAATATAGCCTCAAAACAAATATTGAATACATTAATTGTTATGTTATATATTACATACAATTACAACAGGCCTGTTGAAGTGGCGGACTTAGTCCGTGCTTCGACCTACCCCGCAGTGGGATGTTAGGCAAAAATGTCGTTGGTTCGAGTACCACTGTACACATGCCCTTTTCGCTCAATTTTCCTAAAAACATCTGTCATATTTCCAAGCCTGCCGCACACTAGCGGAACTATCAAAACTTTCTCTTCATATCTTTCATTCTAGCCAAAAACATTGTTGTTCACTCTTGGTGCCTCATGGTGATGAGCGAACATCTCCTTCTACAAATATTGAAGTTATGTTACATAAAAGATAAATAAATGAGTGAAATTCAATACAATTTGCTACCATACATTTCATTTTCATTTTCTCGCTGATTTTGCCTGAGAACCAAACCAGTGAATAGAGAAGTAATTAAATATTTAATTAATGTCGACTTAATGATATAAACTTTTTTCAATTTGATTTATTGATTAATAAAATAAGTAATACTTAATTGCTTAATTGGACAAAATCTCATACAAAAATTGAGTTTCATTGGATTCTGAGATGATGACACAGAAAACCGACTGGATTCAGACATTCACTGGTTTTTGAAAAAAAAGGACACTGAAAATTTAGTTTGCACAAGATGTGTTTTTCATAAATCGAATTAAAATTTGTTGAATCTTTTTTTGTTGGTGTAGGATTCAATTCGGATTTTTTGAAATATTTTGATCGAAAAAAATTTGACTAATTTTGTGATAGTCTCCCACAAAAGTTTGCAAAATGTTGAACAATGCAAGCTGGTAAAAGTTAAAAATGAGTGACTTTTAGTCGAAAAACGATTATTTACTAAAATTTGGAATTATTGCAGTAGGCTTTGAAGCTAGACAAAAAATATGTTCCATAAAGTTTTTAACAATAATAACTTCTACAACTTTGCCGAATATATCATCTCACAATATTGGCTCATAAAAAAGTTAGAGTATACGCCACTCTTGCGTTTAATGCAAGAAAAAAATAATTTCATACAAATTATAGTACAATAAGTTTGCAAAATGTTTTCAGAAGTAACCAAAGCTCTAATACCACAAATTTCCATTGAAAACCTCATGTCCGCCTAAAGTAGCTCACTGGACCACTGTGTATTGATGGTAAAGCCCAAAAAAGTATTGCAACATTTTTGTAAACTTTTTTCAACGTATGACTACGTTTCTTTTTTCTATACCGGGATCATTGCAAAATTTTCAAAAATGAGACCGTTACGCAAAAGTGAAAGGTTTTCGAACGCTAATAACTCTAGTTTTACTTAACAGAGTGACTTCATTTATACACCATTTAATCAAAAAAAAATTACAAAGGTTTTTGATAAAATTTTCAATTAAGTGCTATTAGTATAAGTAGTTCAACTTTTTGCTTAGAGATGACCTACATTTGCTCCCGTACAAATCTGCAAAAGAAAAGGTTGAAAATATGGTTTTCCCTTTCCAGGTCCTCAAAATCGTATGACAAATGGTTCAAATTGTCTTCTTCTTTTTATTTAGTTTGTTTTTATTCCATGTTTAATAGAACCATAGCCCCCCCCCCCCCTCCCCCTTTATTTTGCTCCAAATTTATTTTGCTTTGTTGCGGGTGTCTGGTTTTGTAACTGAGGTTGGTCTTCTCTTATGAAATTTTGTACTGCATTCGTACTTCGTTCTTCGTACTGCATTCTAGTGCCTCTCTTCTTAGTAGGCAATGATATGAGCGCCAGTATAAAGCACACGATTTGAACCAAAATGATTTCATCACATTTCAATTTGGATTGAACGACACGTACGGTTGATTTTCGTTCTCTTGTTACGAAGATTTTTTCTATCTCGTCTGTTTTGTTTTGCGATAGCGATCTCAAATTATCTCCTGCAAAGGTTTGAAAGATTCCCCGCTCGACCTATTGCCGTGGCATTGGGTCGTAAAAATTGATAATCCGCGCGGGTGGCATCCGTTTCCGAAGCCATACCGGATGCGGGCACCATCCAGTGGAAAACAATGTTTGTGACAACGAGGTTACTAGAACCATCCCAACTATCTTGCCGTCTGCCCTTCACAGCGATGAGGAGTTTAATAAACTACTATGCTGTATTGAATACAGCACACGATGGTGTCCTGCTGGCTAAACAAGTCGAAAACCTAAATTAATTTCTAACGCGTATCATAACCACCATCCTTTTCAGGACGACCAATTGAATTTTACAATAAAAGAGTTTGTGTTTAAGTGAAATGTTCGTGATGTATCCAAAACAAACATTGCATATTATAATGAATTGTTTGAGGCACGAAAGGGGTTCTGATTGCCTGAGGCATTATGTCGAGACTGCTAAACCTGCAAAGCTTTTTGCAGATTTCTTCCACAGCATACATCTACATTCTCCGAAGAAGACCGTGATCGCGACTTCTTTGCATTCATTCTGAATTTTCCAAAACAATATATCTGTAAACCAGTTCACCTCCTCATCGATGTACCCTCACGTACTAAAAAACTTGGACGCGTCGCATGGACCAGGCCCAGACGGTATTGCACCCGCATTTTCTTAAAGAACCTTTCGGACGAACTGCTGCCTCCCTTTAGAACTTCTCTTTAATATGTCTCTTGAAAGAGCGGAAGATTTGCACCATTTGGAAATCTTCTTATTTGGTTCCGATTTTCAAAGCAGGCACGAAAATCCTAGACATCCGCAACTATCGTTAAGATTGCTATTATCTCTTGCATCCCAAAACTTTTGAATCTCTCGGGAATGAAAAAATTATTTTTTCAGCGTAAGTAAAGCGCAAAAAATCAAATTACAAGCCTACTGCGCTGCTATTCTCCAAGGTCGGTCGGCCGCTTCTAATCGTCGTATGAATTGGTAACCTTTATTTTGAATGCCATGGACAATGGCAAGCACGTTAACTTTTACACCGACTTCTGGAAGGCCTTTGACCGAATCGACTCTTTCATTAGTGACGCTTCAATTTAGCGCACGAATTGGAATGGAACCTGGACTATTAAATTGGCTGCAGTCATATTTGACGCATCGCAGCTAGGTGTTCCTTTCAAAATAGACTTTCAGAGCCTATCTCTGTCACCTCAGGGGTCCCCAAGGTTCACATTTCGGCCACTGCTTTTTATCTTGGTACACAAACGACATTTCCTACATACTTAATGGATCCACACACTGACATATGCAGATGAAATGGCAAGCATCTGGTCGTGGAGACAAACAAGTCCTAGTGACGCAGCAGAATTCCAGATTACGAAGTGCTTATTCAACATGTGTGCGTGATGCTTGCTTCAGCTTGACGTGAGTAAATGTAGCTCAATAGTCAGTTAGCACGAAAAATCGAAAGGCGCTCGTCCGGCAACACCTTAGGAGTCCTAAAGGCAGACACGTGCAGCATAGTATGGGTCTTAGGCATTGCCCTAGACTCTAAACTCACTTTTGTCGCACACCGCAACACTAGTTGTAGGTGAATGGAATATAGCATGCTACAGGCTTCATTCAGAGGTTCAGTCTGAGTGCACGAATCCATATACTGTTACAACATTGTACATTGCATATGTCAGGCCAATTCTGAACACTGCAACCTAGCATGGAACTCCGTACTGTTTCCATACACGACGAACACCTTAGAATCCGTCCAAGCAATTTCTTGTATGATGCCCTAGGGCGATTAAATTGGAGTGTGATGTCCAGTGCCGATCTTATGATAGCACGCTGACATGCGTGTCAATTTAGCAGACACGTGAAGAACGCCGCGAATCTGCAGCGGCGCTACGTCGATGCCATTGTCTCACTGCGCATAAAATGCAGAAGAACTGCTCTCGACAGTTGAACTTTATAGTCCCAATTCGGCATCTTAGAACACGAAATTATTCTTAGAAAAGTCATACAGAACTAATTATGCAAAAAATTGCCCCATTAATCGAATGATGCGCCAGTATAACTTACATTGCGAAATCATCGGCATCACTATGTCTAAAGAACATAGTATAGTATGTAAGTAGAACACTGTAATCATTGTATGTAGTCTACATTGCTTGACGAAATAAGTAAATAAATAAATAGAAATAAATAAATAAATAAATAAATTTGACAGAGATTTTTCAACCGTCGGAACTGACAACCGTAAGCAATTGCTCAGTAATAAGAAAACTTCATAAGGACCAATAACCTTGCGGTTATATCCCTGATATGGCCCTCCTCTAATTTTTGACAATCAAATTCATTGTTCATAAAAGGTCTTTTATTTCTGAACCGATTGCGTTGATATTCTCCTCGGTGGCCGTCTAATCGCGTATAAGTGGAACCTAAGCCTAACAAAAATGTTATTTTAAACCATTTCTGGAACGCTACAGAAACGATTTTTCTTGGTCAATGATTATTCAAATAAATGCCATCGCCATCAAACACGTCCATGTACTAAATATTACAACGTGGTGCAGAATAATGATTAGCGTAACGGCACTTGCCCCCTACTCCCGTTTTCGATTTTATACACATCCGTAAACAGGTTTGGCCCTTTACTCAAGACATCCTAGATCTATTTTGAAAAAAAAAAACTAATTGCATACTTAACGGCTTTTTGTGACAAAGTCTCCATGTCAAAACAGTTTTATTGAAAGTCTCCATGTCCAGAATATCAATTGAATAGCGTTTACAGTTTGAATAATGTATGTATATTAAAAAAAAGTGTTATCGACCTCTGGGTTATTATCCTGAGTCAAAGGACACGTACCCTCCTTCAATTATCGTCTATCTACCTACATACGTCTTGCTTTAATCAAAGAAAAAAGAAACATTTGGCCTTTGGTAGGACAAATTTCATATTGTTGTGAAATAGACCATCCGGATTGATTCCGAACTGATCAAAACTTTCGGTTTCAAAAATAACCGGCATTGAATCAATTCTATCTCAGATTTCAAATCAACGGTAAGAGGTGGATTCAGCGAAAAAAAGGTCTTCAACCAAATAAATCATCACAGCTATAGGTGGTCTCACATTTGAAATGTTTTGATTCCTGTGTTAACTTAGGAATACATGAATATTTTGCCGAAGGTTTATTGCAAATTTCCATCCACTTTTGCCATCAACATGTTAGCGGTTATCTTGTGATTCATAAATCTTCTTTTATATTGATGAACAATCATAACAGAATTCGATAATAAGATTGATACAAACGGATCCTATATCAGCCGATAATCTTGCCATTTCACAAATTCTAATCTCATTAGTATTCTTATCCCAGCATCTTCGCAGCAGCTGACATTCTCGCACACGCACCGTTAGCCATTCAACAGGTTGTTTGTTCATTTTATAGTCCAACTTTCCGTTCGAACATCCCAGCGTATTTGTAACAGGTCACCACTGGCCACGAACAGCCGGGAATTTCATCTCTCACGGATCATATTTTTTTTATTTTGGCAATAAATATTCATCTTCCAACCATCTTCATTTCTCGCCGTAAACGCTCGCATGCACGACAACCTAAATAGCTAGTTTTCAGATAGCCACCAAAATATATCCTTTGCACCAACCACCTTTGGACTCATTGGGTTTGTTTTGCTTCTGCACTTTTCCGGTTCCCGACTTCGATACCTTCGACACCGCCAGATTGTAACACGAAACCGATCACATGAACACAGCTCACGAAACTTGTTGCGGTTTCCGAGTTGAAGTTATTTATTACGTCCACTTCTTAAATCGTTGTTTAACTTCCAACCGGATCGCTACACCGAAGTTGCTTCTGACTGTAAAATTTTCAGATACATATGTCGCTTTATCATTACACCCACCAACGCTTCCAAACGTCTCGTTTACAAACTCGAATCAATTGCAATTAATATTCACAATTCGCTTAATAACCACCGATGCAATCTTTCATCCTTGATTAGCATACTGAACACCGCGCTGTTAAAAGCCACTTTTCAACGAAGTCTTCTCAAACCCCCTTACATAATTTACCGAGATCTATTAACATAAGCAGCTTCCAAAGTTGCACCGATTCTTTAATTTTCCAACTACCCTTTCACCGGAATATCCTTACAATTCTCCCGATTGAATGAAGAAAAAAATCGCGAACCCAGCGAACAACAAACGCGCGCGTCCGTACGCTTGGCCCGTCGAAAGTTGACTGGCTGGGGCTCCGATCGGTCAGTGTGGGTATAAACAAACCAGCACGCGCTACACGGGCAAAGGATTCGCGAACTCGCGGAAAATGAATCCGCTTGATAGTGGGTTTGAAGCCAAAATGAACCACGACGGTGAAGACGCGCGCGCCGCGACGTTATCTCTGATCGTCCGCCGGTAGCAGCAGCAGCAGCAGGCCGCTTCAAGTGCTGCTGCTGTCGTCATTATCGAGATCGTTACCAGGGTGAGAATAAGGTCCACGCTCAAAATCAATGCGCATTGTGGGTTAGTTCGCTCTCGCTCTCGTGGTTGTTTCGAGCGCGTGGGTTTGTTTTGGTTTGCACTGCAGCAGCAGCAGCAGCAACGGAAACTAGGGTGGCTCTGTTGTTTCGGTCTCCATGGTTGAGATAACAAAACAGACGAGAGAGTGCAAAATGCACGTGGAATCGTTGCGTGGAACCGGTTGCGCGCCAGCTGATGTAGAAAGAGTGAGAGTTCGTTGGAGAGTGTGAGAAGTAAGCTTTAATTTACAGTGCAGATTGAAGATTTTGAAACGACGGGATAGATGGGTGGGTTTTGATATAAAGGGGTAAACATGAATTTTTATGATGATGATGACGATGTTTTTTTTATTAATCGTTTATTTGTATAGGCTCAATCAAATCAACTTAACAGAGCGAAGTTTTCTTATTTACATATTACAGTAATCTTAAAACTAAAGTTAGGGGAATAGAACCGATTACTCGAGGTTAAAAGGAATAACAATTTCATTGATGGGAAGATGGGCGGAAATTTGAAGTATGGTTAACATAACACATTGATTCTTAATTTTAAATTGTCGTACGACCTATAACTATACAACTTTTAGATTTCTTTGGACATTTTTGAGAAAGAAAGAAAAATACACACACAAACACAGATAAAAAAAACTAATAGTAAACATACAGTTTAAAGAAAGTATATTCTAAGGCTAATGTTAGTCAAAGACGCATATTTGAGTTTCATGAACTCCAGATCACGTACAGCCAAAATGTCTCGAACTGGCACATTGGGTTGTTTACCTCGAGCCCGAGGGGAATCATTTAGCTCAGATTAGACTCCACGATGCTCAGCACATGACCAAATAATGGGATCTGTGCCCTGATAACCATGTATCCATTCACAGAGATTGCTGTCGCTCTGCCCAACACGGTATAGATGAGCGTTCAAAGAATAATTATTGAATTCACCTCTATCATGATCATCCAGTCATCCACCTCCAGCCAAGTCAAATGGTGGTTTTTCAATCGAAACAAGGTTGTTTTGTACAACGCTTAAGAGCCTTAAGATTTTGAACGAGTTATAGCAAAGGTTAGAATGCTGGTGGTGTCTCGCACAAATGTGATAATGAGAATTTTGTTTTGAAAAAAAAAAAACGAAACGAAACGATACTTAATTTATATTCTGAACCTATTCAAAATTAAAAAAAATATGCTCTTCAGGTGGCTTTTCATTGAGAAAACAAGGAAATTTTCAATTACGCTTGGGAACTGATTTGGACCGATTAATACCAACAGTAAGGATATTGGGTTCACGTACAAAGTATGATGGGGGCTTCCTTTATTGAAAAACCAAACAATATTTTAGACTTTGCTCAATAATCGCTTTGAACCGATTGGATTCACTTCCAATCATTTCGGTTAAAATCGTATGATAACGGGTGGCAACTAAAATTTTGGAATTTCTTTCTCAAGCTGTCAAAAAAAGATAAACATAGTTGAAGAAGATCTGATTTATTCAAATAAAAGATACATTGTCCATTGTTGAAAAAAAAATAGTGAACATTTGAAAACGGTCCGTAATCGGATGATCGGCGAAGCTTCCGTTTGATGTCGGAACAGGAGCGTTGTACGGCCTCCATGTCAACTTTGCGAATGCATCTCTTGATTCTACCAATCAACTGTTTGAAATTCGTGGCTCTCCAGTTATTTTTGTACACCAAGGAACTCAAAACCCCGAAGAAATCTTCGATTGAGCGACACTGAGGCAGATTTGTCGGGTTGTGGTTTTTGGGTACAAATGGGATCGAATGGGTATTCAGGAACGATTGTGTTTTTATGGCGTAATGCGATGACGCTTTATCCGCCCAAAACACGTATTGTCCATCAGCATGATGTTTTTGTAGAAACGGGATCAAAATTTTCTACAAACATTCGTTCTGGAACACATCTTGATTGATTGCCAAACCAGAGGGCTTGAACCATGGCTTAGAAATGCCTTTCTCGGAAATGGCAATGTACAGCATCACTTTCTGTTCAAACTTATGTTTAAACTTATATTTTATGTTCGGAGGTGTAGTAGAACTATCCGTTGAATAGTATCGATCGTTTCTGGGAATCTGCGTTTTCGGAAGAGGGAAGTAGCTTTCGTCGTCCAAAACAAAACTTTTTCCGGAATAATTTTTGATCAACCAACGGCATTGGGATTTCAGCGTTGAAATCTGTGCATCAGTATATTCCGGGGCTCGTGTCTTCTTTCGGCACTTTATTCCGACTCTTTTCAATGTTTTGCAGATGTACTGGTGAGAACAGTTGAACTTTTTTGCGGCATCCCGTAGGCTCAGTGAATCCTTGTTGTTGAAGGCACGAGAAAGAGAACGAAGTCCTTTTGCGTCTATAATTTTGGCTGGTCTTCCACTACCTTGCTTGCGAGCAGTTGCTGGGGATCTTAGGATATGGTAAACAGTCGAAGTCGCAACATTTTCGCTTTTAAAATGTTGTACCGTATACGTTTTGCCGAGATTTCTGTGCAGTTCGTAGAACTGTACAACGCGCTCGCGAAATACTTCTTGTTTCGACGGCATTTTGAGCAAAACTGAGCAAGCATAAACAAAACAGAAAATACTAGCAGAAAGAGGAGAGAAAGAGCTAACGCATACACACTCTTATTTCTCTCTGAGCTGAACGAATGGTTTGGGCAAATATGCACTCGTTATTATGCCGGTAATAATGGGACCTGGGTATTAAAATTGTAGAATGGGGACATAAGCGTGGCTACGGGGGACATTTGAACACATGATTCAACTATGAGCTTTTTAATGCTCTTACCTGAGACAACTTTCTATGTACTTTATGCGGAATTGGTAGTACTAAATACTGCTAGTTTAATTTAGGTTGAACCTCACTGTGCTACTTTTTCGTCTGTTCGCAACGAAGCTCTGGATAAGAAGAAGCCTGTCCCCTCTTTTCATCCCTTTCATTCATTCCATTTCCCACTTTTACGGGTTCAGACTCCCTTCTATGGCAACACTCTTTTATTTTGTGGCTCACTTCATAAGATGGTGTGTGTTTTAATGTGAAGTATATTTACAAATTTTGTTCTGATTATGGCTACTCTGGAGTATAAATATAAGTTCTATTGCTATCATTTACCAACCTTTAAGCACCAAATTTTTATGTACAACTATCAACTAAACATTTATTTATTTATAAATACAAAACTAAGGTACATAATCTCTACTGTAACATAACATAGGCGAATTTAATTCAATCAAACAAACTTTTTTAAAACAATATACTTTTCCGTACAAACTACATAAATAAACGCTATTTTATTTCTCAGTCAAATGAAAAACTATGATGTAAAAATCAAACAATATTGGAAAATAAAGACAAAAAAAATTTCTACTACTTTGTCTGGAAAATAAAACTAAAAATACATGCTGCGACTTTCTAGTCTTCCAGTCAAAAAAGAGTCGGTAGTATTTGATATGTTCTCCTCTGGCAGATATAGCTTGCCCAAGTAACATTGCCAAAACCAACTAGCTGTATTAGGTTTTATTCAAGTTTTATGAAAGCCACTACAAATCAATTTGGTTATATTATGGCACCAATAGATGCCAAGAGCTTTCATATTTTAGTCATGTTTATGAGAACCTACACAACTTGCTTACAACTACCTTCAACCCTTGTTTTCTCAAATTCCTTTTACTCCTATCAACAGTTTTATTTCGAAATTAAGAACTCGTGAAATGCTGTTTTTAAATGCCGTTTTAGGACTTATTCATATCATCTTTATATGGTCAATTGAAAAAAAGCATTTTTTAATTATTTTGCACCAGTAAATGCATTAAACGGCAAATTGACATTTACGGAAGTCGTGTGGTTTTAAAATAGCAAAAGACGCGATCAAATAGTTTTGTAGTAGTCATTGCGCAGATAAATTGGCTTTCTGGCAAAACTGCATTTCTTTCCAATCGCCGTATTGAAATATAAGAAATAATGATATCTGAACAAATAAGGCGCACTAATTTTCGGCTCTTATCGTTCCAATATTCACCATCAAATCAAACGAGCAAATGATTTGGATCATGCTACGCTGTAAAAACTCAATTTGTTTTGGATATTTTGCTATCAAACTAAATTTCCACTACACTAGAACTTTTTTCTATGATATTCTTTATTACTAAATTAATCAGCAGTGAATAGAACAAAGCAGATAAAAAAACCAACTACGGTATCGCCGTGAAGTTTGACAGCTATGGCCATTTGGCCGTATGCTTATCTTCATGGCAGCCAATAGGTTTTATGAAGGTTCTCAAATGGTCATAACATCTCTCACTAGAACATTTTCAAAATCTTTATGGTCTTAAAGAGGTTTTACAAACTTGTTTTCTCAGCCGTCTATCAAGTGGGTCACTTTGTACAAATTACAGCATTAAAGAAGCATAGAGGAGGTGTTGGTAGACAAAACAGTTTCGAATGTAGCTTTACTAACATACCCGGATGGAATAAAACTAAATTTTTTACTTGGGTGGTCGGGGAAGGTTTTCAACCAGGTCTTGCAAGTAATGTTGGTAAAGTTGTTCCCACGTTCTTCTTAGTTCCTCAAACATCAGTTTTGTTAGTTACCGTACGTTTGTCCATTTGGGGTTGAAAATCGATCACAGATTTTCGATCAAATGCATTTCTGTTGATTGAGGCGGCCAATCCATCGACTTTAGTCGTGATTGACGAAAATAGGGCATTGCATTGTGTGCCTGGCGTTTTGAATTGTTGTATTGCTGGAAGATCCAATTTTTCAGTAAGGGCTGCTAGTTTGAGCCGAACTCAAATTGTCCAAAAGAATATCGATGTACTTGTTAGCATTTATCACAACATTAATCTAAACCAGACCATGATGTTGCCCCCATCCCCGTGTTTTACAATCGACTAAATATGTTTGTTTGATAACCCCGAAAGCTCAAATTTACTTTCGTCCGACCACAAGACTTATTTCAACAAAATTGGCTTTTTTGCATATTTTCTCGCAAATTGCAAGCGTTTGATCCCACAGATAAAAAGAAACGTTAAATTTTCCGCGTTATCTAATGCACATAAAGGGAATACTAGATTTGGCAGAAAATAATGGGATGTTTCATGTAAATTTAAGCCAGATAACGCCTGAATCTAGCTTGTTGTATAAAAGATTGCAAACATAGTTTTATGGCGCATGGCAGATTGCAAACAATTTCGTTGTTTACGCGCACTCTGGCATAATTAATTATTTTTTGCTGTGCCTGTTAGTTTTACGGATGCAAACGTAATTTGCAAGCCTTGTTATTGCAGTTGAGTAGTGGCATAAAACTCAAAAAAGTTTCAGACAAGCTCCCAAGGTAAAATGCCAATCAAATGATATGAAAATAGCAAAGAAGCGTCCGAAAATATACAGTGTGTCTTACAATAAGTGTCACCTTTTTTCAGTCTTAGTTTATTTCAGCTGGGTTATTTTAATATATTATACCTGTTTGAGATCTTTGACAGTTATCGCTGAGTAAATGACTCCTTGTTTGTATTACCAGGCCATCCAATTTGAACATGGAGCTAGCCGTGTCGAACTGTGCAGTGGAGAACGTGTCGTAACTGTCAAATGTCCTAACCGGAGGTCACGAACTGTGTGTATGAACAAGCGTTCCATCCGTCTGCGGAAGTCTGACATGAGTGGACAAGCCCGAAAGCACAGAGCCAGAGGTCCAGGGCAGAAGCAGAAATCTTGTTGGTTCGGTTGATTTTATTTTCGGATGAAACCCTGCGGATGTACTTTCTATTTTTAGCGCATGAAACTCACTTGCTGTTTCATTGCTCTCATGAGTAAGCACGAATCAACTCGATTGCAGCATCAAACTGATCATTATTTTCAATATCGACCACTGAGTTATACAATTCTAAATGTTGAGGTAATGACGTCATCAAGAATGATCAGCTTAAGCCCTTAGGACAGCATAATCAAATGATCGGTATAGTCTTGCATATTCCAGAGATAAACTGCTGAAATACGCTATCAGAATGTATCGAAAATCTTGGTATAAGGCGCCGTTTCACGAAAAGAAAATCTTCCTCCTCTTTTCATAGAGTCTAACGTAAAAATCAACACAGCATATTACATCGAGCAGGTTTTGAAGAACCATCTGCTTTCTCATTCTTCAACGCTGTATGGGAATACATCATATTGTTTCCAACAGGACTCAGCTCCAGCTCACAAGGCAAAGAAGACACAAGCGTGATGCACGGAAAGATTGCCCGAATTCATCACAAGCGGAGAATGGCATGCATCTTGACCCGGATTTCAACCCACTTGACTTCTTTGTTTAGGGTAAAGCATATGCTTTAGATAAATTCAAGAAACATTTGGTTGATATTTGGGATAAAATTCCACAGGGAATCGTGCGTGCCAGCTGCGGTTGGTTTTTTCAAAGCGTTTGCGCAAAACTGTCAAAAGAAAGGTCGAGAGATTCGAATTGAATAATATGGTTAATTTCTCTACCATGCATCTTTCAAATGAAAAATAAATGCTATGATTTGGTTGATTTGTGTTGATGTAATCCCATTTTGTTTTAGTGACACCTATTGTGAGACACCCTGTATATTAGAAGGTAAAAAGGAATCAAGGCTTCGATTAATCACGTAGCAAACCATGGGTGCTCATGATCAACAGCATAATTACTGCTGCTTTAAATCGGTTTAAAGCGTCAATTTGTGGTACTGGTACGAACCGGTTCAAATCTGAAATCGGTCTAATGTATAAACACTAAACTATTCTAAACTATATAACCCTTTATACAACATATAAAGGTATCCCGTGGAGGTACAGAGGTAATCTTGGCATCCATTGAAGTGAGCATCACGTCAACATATTCCTAACACTACAAAAGGTGGCGCCAGTATTGCCTTGGTCAACAGATTGTACACATTGAGGATGTTTCTTCAAGGGGGGCGGTAGCTCATCGAATCTTCCGATCCGCCTCTAAGCGTCTCGGTACGAGGTACCAAGTGGGTCTCCACCGATTGCCTGTTGATATGCCAAATGTGAAAGACATCTGCATTCAGTTATCTCAAATTACTATGTCACAGAACATTGTGGTTGGTTGAGTGGGTTGGAGATAATGAAATCATTGGATATAGAACCAACCCAAGTAACAATTTCAGTTCTATTCCAGCCGTATAGCACTCCTCCCGGCTTTGTTGATGAAACTACATTTAAAACTGTTTTGTCCACCAACACCTCCTCTATGCATCTTTAAAGCCGAAATGTGTCTATAGACGGTTGTGAAAACAAATTAATAAAACCTTTCCAAGACCATAAAGATTTTGAAAATGTTCTACTGAAAGATGTTATGACCACTTGAGAACCATTATAAAACCTATTGGCCGCCATCAAAACCAGTATAGGGCCGAATGGCCACAGCTGTCAAACTTCACGGCGATATTGTGGTTGTTTTTTCTGCTTTGTTCGATTCTCTGCTCTTCTGATTCATTCAACAGTAAATAATGGCTAAGAAAAAAGCTCAAGTGTTGCGGGAAATTATGTTTGATAGTAAAATATATGAAACAAATTGAGTTTTTTTTTATAGCGTCTCATGCTCCAAATCATATGCGCATTTAATTTTATGGTGAATATTGGCAAGATAAGAGCTGAAAATTAATGCGCCTCGGAAATTATGCGAGTTTACAACAACAAAAACAAAATTGAAAGAAATATATTCGACAAATTAATCAAGAAACTGGAATTAATGGAATTCAATAAGGTTATCTGAACGAATACCGAAATTTGTCTCAGATCTACAGTTCAATTGTATTACATTTAAAATTTGGTGCATTTATTCTTCCCCAATTCAATTATTTCAAATATTTCAATATGGCGATTCCAAGAAATCACAGTTTTGCCAAAAAGCCAATTTATCTTGGCAATGGCTACTATAAAATTATCTGGTCGCTTGGTAGCTTTCCTCAATGCCAATTAGCCGTTTAATGCTTTTTCAACTGACCATAATAGGATAATATGAATGAGTCCTAAAACGGCATTTCAAAACAGCATTTTATGAGTTTACAAAATCAAAGTAAAACCTTGATAGGAGTAAAAGGAATTTTAGAGGCAAAGTTTTAAGATTGTTTTAAAGAAGCTGTGAAGGCTCTTATAAACCAGGCTAAAATTTGAAACCTATCGGCATCTCTTGTTGCCATAATAAAACCGAATTGATTTCTACCGGCTTTCATAAAACTTTAGTAAAACTTAATAAAGCTGGATGGTTTTGGCAATGTTACTTGGGAGGTCTCCTTAGGTTGGCGCTAAACTGATGAGAAATAAAGTAAACTGGCCAGAAGGCACAAAATGCATCTACCGACTCTTATTTTTACCAAATCCCTCAATCTTAATTTTAAATGGATTCGCATAGATTGCTCCTTAGATGCTTCTACTTGATTGATTCAAATATTAGTTACAGTAGTAAGATAGTTTGTATGATGCGGTTGTAAAAATTGAAAGTTTACGGAAAAAGAGTGTGCTTCGAGCATCGGTTGTGAACGGTTGTGTCGATGCTTTACAAGGCACTATTTTGTTATCGGGCATGGCGCGTTTCTTATAGTTTTAGTTATCTTTTGTTCGTTGCCGTGAGTGATCGAGTGAGCACAGAAAAAAGAACAACAAATTTGATTTTTTGTGAGATGTGATGCATCTTATTTTTGGTATAAATCAATCAAAACTTGCTCTTAAACGATGATAAAGTTAACTTTGTGGGTGAAGTGGACAAGAACTATTATGTCAAACAGCTTGGAAGTTAAACTCAGCGCAGCTATTCCTCGGTAATTTGCAACATTTCTCTTGCAGCCTTTCTTACACACTGGAAAAACGTATGACTGTTTTCAACAGTTCGGAAATAGACCAGAAGCGAGGGATGACGAGAATACAGAAGCTACTGGTTTTGCAAGTGTATCCAAACAACGTTTTAACACTAGAAATTGTATACCGTCTGGGCTATAGCCCGTGGAGGATTTCAGTTCCTTGCCAGGGGGAAATAACCATGTCATTGGTGACAACGAACTGGGACAAAGAACCGGTCAACCGAGTAACATTTGAGGTGGCTGCGTCAACATCTCGGAAATTGAGATGTTCACTGATGAAAACGTTGCTGAATTGAGAGCGAAACATATTTGCGACATCCGGTATGGAGTCGACTTCAACCAGACCGTTGGTCAGCGTAGAGGGAAGTCCAGATTCCGTTCGTAGGTCATTCACGTAGCGCCAAAAACTTTTTGGTTTGTTTTTTAGGCGGCTTTGTAGACGATCTTCAAAGGCGTTGAACAAATGATTGTTGAGTATATCGCTCTCGTGGAGTCAGAACGATACTTGCTGTGTCGCCGGAGAACAGCTTGCTTCAATCTTTTGAGGTGTTTGAGATCGGGATAATACCAGGCTGGCTTAGGTGAGTCATGACTGACCTTGACGACTTTCATTTGCACAGGAAGATGATGCCTACAGATTTTAACGAGCGGTGCAGGAGCTTGCATAACAGAGAGACAAAAGCACAGATCAAGAATGCGGGAATAGATGACCATAAGAACTACGCTGCCAAGATACTGTGCTCAAGTTGTAATCGCCTAGGATGGTGATGTTTTCTCGTGGTCCTAATTGCGAGACTAGCCAATTGAGTGAGTCACGATGCTTATCGATCAAACATTAGTCTTTATTCGGTCCGGAGGTATGTACACCATACTTAAGTAAAGAGTTGCGTAAACAGTGGTGTTAGCGATCCATAGTTGTTCCACCGACAAACTGCCAGGAAGATGTAGCACACGAGATTGGAGACTCGGGCGGACAGCTAGGCAGAACACCTACTCCGGTGCTTTTATAGCGATTTGACGGCGGCCAGTCTTGACGATACACGGAGTATGAGTCATCGAACAGTTGACGCGTGGAAGTGTTTGCGTTGAGCCAAGTTTCACAGAGAGCGTAAACATCATAGCAACCACAGGAAATTCCGTTACTGATAGAATACTTGCCACTTTAGTCAGCTTGGAAGACCCTGTCCTCAACACTACACTCAGGGACGTCTTAGATGGCACGAACGAGAAGACTGTGACGGGCTTTCGATAACGGCCGATGACGCGACTGAGCTAGGCAGGACCTTCTTTCGGGCGTCCCGAGTGGGATAACAGCAAATACGGTTGTCTTGTAGAATGACGCAAGGATGACTCGTATGAACGCGATAGAGTTGGAACTGAGTGCAAGCTGCAAGCGGGAAGCCAATCGGGAAGAGCTTGTTCCGTGGAAAATGAGTACTTGCCTTCAACAGTTTCGGCAACAGGTACGCAACGACTACGATGAACGATGATTGCATGTGGCAGGATTGCGTCGAACTGAGAAGAGGTCTCCGTAATGCTTTCTACGGTGCGTCGCGGTACCCCTGCAAAGAAGTGTTCGCCGTGAAGTCAGCAATTGGTGGTTTCCATAGAGGATGAAGCTTGGTGAGGAGTTTCTTCTGATGTGACATGAATCGAACGGGTACTGGGTTCGGGAATCCATAAATCGGTATCGGTATGGTAAGGCCTGTAATCGAAAAAAATGCACCAGACAAAAGTGTTTGCCAAACATTTTATTTTAGGTTGGATTTTCTTGAAACTTTCAGGGAATGAATTAATACATATGGATTAGGTTTCGGCATAATTGTTTTATTCAAATTCCTTTCCATCGCTCAAAGCCCGCACCTTGCCCTTAAGACCCCTCATTACATTTTGTGCAATGGTGGAGCCGACCTTTTTGGTCACTTTCATCCATTCTTTCTTCAACTCCAGCTCGTTCTTAAACACCTTTGACGATTTTCGAACTTTGGTCTTCATTATGGCTCAAAATTTTCTCACCGGACGAATCTCTGGTGAATTAGTGGGGGTTGGCGGTTTTTGGTACAAAAACAACGTTATTATCTCTGTACCAATCCAACGTCAATCGTGCGTAATTCCGGTCCGGTCAAAATAATGTCTCGCCTCCGTGGGACCGCAGGAAGGGCAACAGACGCTTCTGGAGGCACTCGGTGCGGTAAATTTCGCTGTTGATGGTACCCGTTGTGATGTACGGTTGACTCAGTTTACCGCATTGGCCTATGGCCTGCCAGCGCAAGTATTTTTTGGCGAATTTGTCCACTTCCTTCTTCCTTACATCTTGCGGAACATCAAACCGTGATTTGGCAACGTAGAACTCCAGCCCCGGTAACTTGTTTGCATCTACCTTGATGTAGGTTTCGACATCCATAACCATACACATTGGTTTCGTTAACCACTCTCGATACAGCTTCCTTGCGCGGGATTTGGCCACCGTCTATGGTTGATCATACCACAAAAGTTCAACTCAGTGGACGCTGTGGTTCTACGCCCCAACAAAAAAATGGTTGATCACGCCGGTTTGGTGCCTTGCGGAGCCTCAATACACGAAGCCTAGCCTGTTTCATGGTTTGCTGAACGATTCCGGCGGAGCACTTTGCCTTCAGAGCCGCGTCGCGAATCGAAAGGTTCGGATTACACTTGAAATAATCCAACACCTTTCGAGTCTTCACAGGCTCAGCTGTCTTCGATTTTCTTCCACTTCCAGCCCGCCGCTTAGTCGTCTAGGACTCCTTAAACGATTTTACCACCCGAGACACAGTTGTATGTGTGGTTTCCAGTTGTCTTCCGATCCATCTCATGGTCGCAGTCGGATTTTCCATGACGGCGCGCAAAATTCTCCTGCGATTTTCTTCTTGTTTCGATGACATCTCAATAAGCACTGAACCGATTGTTATGATTTTGCACATGAGAACAATTCACTCCAAACTAGTTATACCCAGATTTTCATAAATGTTATACTCGGATAAAAATGGTGCCTTTTTTTCGAGTACAGGCCTTATAACTCGATTGAGATCAGAAATCGGTAGTAATATTTGTATATTCAAGTAAACGCTACGTGAATTCAATTTATCGTTTACCAAAAGAAATCCTGATGCCAACCAATTCTGTTATCCCACATCCCAGTGATTTCTCGTAGACGTTCAGAGGTGTTCTCGGCCTCCAATAAAGCGAGTATCACGTCAACATGTTCCTTTTTTTGCTGTTTTCGGGTTCGGCCGGCGCTGGTATTGCCTTAGTTTGGGATCATCAGTTTTAACAAACTGAGGATATATGCTATTCCAAAGCATCATCTGTTGGTCCTTTGTGTAATAACGGGTAGCAACATCGGGTGATCAAGGTTCTCATTGAGCATTGGTCATGCACTCATTGAGGATGTATGTTTTTTACAAGCATCATCTGTTGTTTTGTCTATATAATTACAACTAATTTCGCGGTACAAGAGTAGCAACCTCTGGTGGTCAATCATGCTAATGCTCCTGCTCATGCTCTTAAAAATTCATAAAAGTAAGAATTTCATAAATCTCAGAACAGCAAAGTCGAAAACACTTTCCCGGTTGTCCACTCGTATCATCACCGCACAATCCAAGCTGAAATATTTATTATGTTCATCACGTGTTTGCGGCATGTCAGATGATCATAAATAGCAGTTTTATGAATTATTATCCCTAGATAAAGCAGCAGCTGCTGCCGGCTCAGGTCTAGTTCATCGGATGGATATTAATACAAACTTAACCAATAAAGTTTTTCTTTCTCCCCAGACCAGTTTATCGCTTCCCTTGACACTCCAAGAGGTTCGATTATTAATGGCTTTCGAACAAGTTTTCCAATTCACACTGCATGATAAGAGCCCTCCGCCAAAGTACAGTAATGTTTGTTCAGTAAACTACCCTCGACTACGATTGCCGCGGCTAGCAGCGCTGGTGATGAGAAATTTATTGCCACTTGGGGAAAAGTTCGTAACGGATGGGATTCTAGTTCGGTTCGCAAGGATATTGACGTATATGGCGAGAGTTCACGACCGGCGTGAAAAGGGAGTGCTTTGTCGTCACCGTCGATTGAAATCATCGGCTCGATAAAACTATCATCGTGGGTGAATGGAGTTGAAGGTCACACTGGTTAGCTGGTTGTGGGGATTTGGGCCGAACACGTGCACTTGAAAATCTCCGGAACGCAGTTCTGGAAATAGTTCACATGAGCAGTTATTTTCTTTTTTTTCTGTTTCATTCCAGACTCGTGCCAAGCTGCTATTAATCAATGGAAATATTTTAACGGTAAGTGAAACATTCCTTTCGCCACAAGTACTGTAAATATTTCCATTTGCCACTTAGGGAGTGCCTGCGTGATGTTTTGATCCCTTTGAATTTATTTACTTTATTTTACGGCAGGTCAGCCAAATTTGTTATGATTAGTTGTGTTTACGTTAGTTTGTTACATACGTCAAGCGTTGAAGTTAATATTTAGATAACTGTACTTTTTCATAGCATGCTTGATCCTATCGGTTTGGCGAACATTTGCGACGATAACCATTTTTTCTAGAACGGACAAAATCCTTCTAGAACTATCACCCTTCATCTATAACAATCACTCGTCACCTCGCCAATGACAATTGATTTCCCGTGGACAAAACCCCATTAGTCAGCCGCTGATTCAATTATACCCCGTTCAGTAGAATAAATATTATTGTTTTATTGCGGAAAAGCAAAGTGTCAACTTTTAGCCATATACGAACCTCAAGTGTCATCTCCTGCTGTTATTAGAAGTGTGGGTTGACAGATGCGAGTTGCACTAATTACCGTCGGTTGGTGTTTTGTAAACCTTCGATCAATGAGCTGGTTTGCAATCCAATCGTAAACAAAGGGCAATAAAACATCCAGCGTGGAACAAAGAGTCGATAAACGTTTGATGAAATCCGCATCCAGATCGTTAAGTAAATGTATGAATAATGATTACCCATTGGCTAGGTGTGGCGAATTTCGCGTTTACAAATGCTCCATTAGGTGCGTATCATGTAAACAAACAAGTTTTGCACCGTCCATTCAGTCTCGGTGCATAGTGCGAGTCGTCAGTTGAATATTTGAATATAGCCGGAATTGCACTAATGTCGAAACATTCCTTGAACAAGATGCTGCCGGACGTCTCAGCGGGGGCGAAAGATGTTTCGAGTGAAATATTTTCACTTTGACCCAGAAAACCTTTCCCAGCAAGGCGGCCATTGTACGGCGTGGAGATGCAGGCTTGGGGTGTTTAATGCTTTAGTATGGATGCACTACCGTAATTTATGGGGCGAAGTAATAAATAAATTATCGCTCGACGGTTTGTGTTTGAATATTTTTAATCATGTTTTCGGTAGTTGTATGATGATTTATGATGATTTTAATCAAGTGTGATTTGATTCATAACAACAAGCATTACACGTAGTACTTTTGGTGTTCTAAAAATGATTTCTTTATTCATAATTATTCATTAATTACATCTGCAAGATTAAAGATTGCAGACTTAAAATATATTTTCTCATAACAGTTAAGATTTGCAAGAATAATTCACATTTGTAGTAAATCCGTTTATTGTCGTCCTTGCGATCAGTTCAAAACTAAACTCCCGGATAGTGCGGATTTCAAACTAACCGAGGTAGGATTAAAAATCAAACAGATCTAGGCTCAAGAATGACAGGGAATGAGAATGCTCTTTGAAGATTCTTCTAGAATCTTCATCTTTCGAGAGTTTTTCAACAATTGTTCAATAAAACATTCCTATAACATTCATCTAGATTACGTAGACAAACTGAACTGGCAGAAAAAAGAGCATCTTTGAACAAAAGTGCTCATTCCCAAGTGTACAACCACCAATTTAACCGCTCAGTTGTTTTCGAAGTTTTTCGCATTTAAATTCGATTAAAATTCAGTTTCATATTTCTCGTTATAATAACAACCACGGTGGTCGAGTTTATTGTTTACTGAAAAAGAAAACCTGTGGTTTAGAAAGTTCAATAACGACAATTAATTGATTGCCATTGGCAGTCGATAAGCCATTTTGCACATTAGCAACCATTGGTGTAACGGTTCATCGAATCACACTCGTTGCACTACACTCCCCACTAACTTCGCCATTCGGCAGTAGCAGCAGAAGTTCAGTGATACAAATACGATGAGTTTTTTGTTTCTCTTGTTCTCTCCTTAATACATTGAAGTTTCATTTTGCTCATATTATATCTGTGTTGTCATTGTTTCAGTGGTTGAGCGTTTAAAGCTTCCACGGGTGAATCAGGGATGATTTGTTGGAGGATGATTCATTCATGAAACCAAATGTTGAGTGTCTGCTAAGGCCACCCGATCATGTGCCTATCCAGCTGGTCCAGCTGGTCCATGGGTTGTCTATGTTCAGCCCAAAACGAAACCTCTTAACAATTTATCAAATTTCAAATGATATGACGAAACGATTTTCGGCTGTGACCTAGATAATAACCGAGATAATAAAGTTCGGGTCGTTGTGCCCGACCTTAAGCAGGCAAATGAGATTCCTGTCTCTCAGCTCTCTACTCTCCAGTATCGAGTATCGAGGTATTGAAATTGAAAGTGTGGTCACCAAAATGAGTGTGACCCCTGAGATCCTGCTGAAGCGATTGATCGATTTAAGACACTCTGCCTTCTCCAGTGAAGATAATGGATGTGCAACAAATCGAATCGATCAATAAGGGTGAAAAGAAGTTCACACCATCAGACTCGTTTCGTGTGACCTTCTCTAGGGAGAAGTATGCAGATGGCGCCTGCACAGACAGCAAAATGAGCTTTCTTCAAGGGTTCTCCTCCTCATACTCTCTCGTCGTGCCCGGCGTACAAGCAACGTGGGTAGAAATTGAAACGTTCTCTAAAACAACGTGCAAGGCAGTCTTTCGCCGAAATGCGGAAGAAAGCCTCACCATCACCCAAGGTGCTTCACGGAAACGTAGACACGTCCACTCACGGAAAGTTACTGAACAGGAGCCCCAAATCAGACTGCCGATTTCAAAGAAAGGTGGGAAAACGGAAAATCCAAGTCCACCTGGTTTACGTAGCACCAACTACATCCAGGACTTTCCATCTCTTCCGGGGACATCCACAACCCCTGATGTCCCAATTTTAAGAACAGAAGCCCCATCCTCGACTGGGCTGTTCTCATTTGATTATATTGTCGAAGGTATCTCGAAGTTTCCGACCCCCTTAAAAGCATTCTGGAAATGCTTCCCACAGTGAAAATGTTTTTAAAGCAATTGACTATAAAGTGGCCCCTCCTTGCAGTAATGTGTTCAAAGGTTTCCGTAAACGTGGAATACCTGAGCACTTCGAAAAGTACACGTCACTCGAACGCGAACTTAAGCCTCATCAAAGCCAAGACATGCGGTTACTAGTGACAGTTCGTGAAAGGGCTATCGCGTGAAACGTCAATAAATATTCTTTGGAATACGGCGCGAAGACTGCATGACCGAACTAAGTACAACTAAAGCGAGGAGTACTCGGACCAATGGATCCTCTAGTTCACACAAAAAGTTTGTCCAGATTCTGTGCCGACACGGATCATTACTCGCGAAACCGAGGACTCTATAGAAGAGATCAGCTAACCTTTTGAACGGTAGAACTCTCTCTCTCACACTCCTTTCGTGTGGCAATTGTTGGAAAAAATGATCCTTTTCCGCCTGGAAAAATAGGTTGAGACGAAGAACCTGCTTTCAGATACTCAATATGGTTTCCACAGAGGTAAGGGAACGAATGACTGTCTCGCGTTGCTTTCCGCGTAAATTCAGTTAACTTTTGCTAAAAAAGAGAAAATGGCTTTTGTATTCTTGGATATCAAGGGGGCTTTTGATTCAGTATCTGTTGAAGTTCTTTCAGATAAGCTCCATGCTTGTCGCTTTTCTCAATTGATGAATAATTTTTTGTACAATTTGCTCTCAGAGAAAGATATGAGCTTTTCTCATGGAACCTCTACAACATCACGATTTAGCTACATGGGTCTCTCCCAGGGCTCATGTTTAAGCCTCCTTTTGTATAATTTCTATGTCGAAGACATTGACGGTTGTCTAAGTGACAACTGTACATTGAGACAACTTGCAGATGACGGCGTAGTGTCTGTCACGGGACCCAATGGGGTCGATCTGCAAGGACCCTTACAGGATACCTTAGACAATTTGTCTACTTGGGCTCTATTCTCTACGGAGAAAACTGAGTTGGTAGTTTTTTCTAGGAAGCATAACCCTGCATAACCGAAGCTGCAAATTTGGGGTAAGCCGTTAACTCATTCTATGTCATTTCAATATCTTGGGGGCTGGATTGATTTAAAGTGCACCTGGAGATCCCACATTGAGTATCTGAAGTGAAAATGCCAGCAAAGGATCAACTTTCTCTGCACAATTACCGGGACCTGGTGGGGAGCGCATCCGGAAGATCTTCAAATGTTGTACCGGACAACAATTTTGTCGATTATAGAACACGGCACTTCAGTAAACTGGAACGTAGGGTAACGGGATGTTATGTTAGCCTAGTTCCTTGATTCGGCCCAAATATGTCATTAATTCAGCGATAATTAACAAGTTCGTGTTGCTATCAGGATGACCGATTTATTTCAAAGCATTTGAGACATTATTCATCAATTTATATTTGTTCACTTCCGCGTAATTTTCGATTTCCTTAACTTTTTAGACAACATGACTTTATTGGTTATGCTGAACAGATTATTTACACGATCTTCTAATGATCTAAATTGGCCGAAATTGAACCTTTAACTCGAATAATGCAGCCAAGATGTACTAGTCATACGTTATAAACTAACAGATCACTTTGGTAAAATAACAATGATTTAACATGAAAACCCAATGTTAGGAACATACATTTTTCTAGGTTCCCAAGTATGACCTTTTGTATGGAAAACATAGTAAAAATGTTGTTATTGGTAACATTTACAATAAAAAGGTCTGAGTTTCGGTTGAATATTTTTCATATGGCTCATCTTAAAACAAACTAAAGGAACAACATCAATGTAGAGTGAGTTATATTGTTTTGATTGACGAATGGCCGCTAAATCATATGTAAATATCACTTAAACGTTTCTTAGCAGTTTAAGTATAGTTTGATTTGTGAAATTGTTTGTTGGATAGAGCGAATACAGCTGGGGACGCCTTTAATCAGAAAATCAGAAAAACAAATCGTACGCAGATAACATGTAATAACAAATCTATCGAATGGGACGAACTTGCACCCATGACATTACATCCATATCTCTCTAAAGTTTCTGACCTTATAAAATGAGTTGTGTAACTTTTCGTGACAAATACTACCAGATGGCTTATTAAACATATCTTAGCAAGTGTATAGCTAGTTAAATTTTGTTTCCAGCTCAAATACCTTATGAGTTATATCAAAAAATGTAATCGATTGTTGCATATTATGCTGAGTTAAGATACACATACCCTATTCACTATCGCTGTCTTCGTATCGCATTAGGTTGCATGCACTCGACTCATGTGCTTGTGTGTAGCTTTTACATCTTCAATGTACAAGTTCACTAATTCTATTTATAGATCAGTACCGACGCCGGCCACGTCCTCACGGCCTTTTGGTGAGGAGGGGGGAAGAGGGATGATTAGTTTGCCAATCGTTGTTATTAGAGACCGTGAGCACCACTGCATCTCTACAATTGCCTAGGGAAAGATAGTTGTGTTAGTGAGGCAGGTTTATTTTTATATCATGGATACACTGTGGTGAGTGAAGTGTTCAATGAAAGAGAGCGCAGTAGACTGCTTTTTTATTTTAAATCTAGTGGTGATAGAAAGAAGCAAGTGACAAATGACAAGGAAGGGGATGGGCCTGGGATTGAACTCCCAACCATCTGCTCAGTAAGTAGAACGGGTAACCACTGAGCTACCCAGCCGCGTTACCATGATTGCTCCTGTGATATTTGCTGCAAAGTTTGGCCAAGTTGATTCCACTCTCCACTGAATCCACTAAACGTTCTTCACTGACTTATCAATGATCGAGGAGTCAGCTGGCTTTGCAAATAAGCGAACTGAAAAAAAGTTTCGGTTCATTTTTCCACAAACTTGCTGATGAAGTTATAAACCAACATAATTGAAGATTTTAAAAGCAGCGGAAAGCCATTTTGAACAACTTTTCCGAGGACACCATACTTCCAAATAGTTAAAAAAAAAAACGTTAATAGTAAAAAAAAAGAAAAATCTTTCAACCGTCTATTTACTGAAAGGTCCCACTGTGCAACAGACATAGTCACGAATCAACCACTTTTTGATTGATGAAACAATCTCGGATTCCACGCAAATCTTAGACACAGCAATGTCAAAAAAGGACAGCTAATCGATGCTTCTGTTGAGAACTGTTGGTGTAATGCAAAGTAGCCTGAATCGACAGAAAATCACATGAGATGTAGTGGAAAAGCTGATGCTAGAGTAAGGTATCCGTCAAAAACGTGAGGCGATACAAACAAAAACGCAGACGAATTATAAACTTCGTTTCATAACAATAGACCCACTCAAAAAACGTTTGAATTTTTTGTAGAGTGTATTTGTTTTCTTTATTCATTATTTGTTAATGACCGTGTAGGAGAGCTTACTAACACCACTACACATCTGCATCAATAAACACCTTTTATGAATAGCAAAAGAAAAATTTAGAAAAATTGCCGCTTCACAACTATAGAACCAATAATTTTTTAATATCTTTATTATCGTGGCTTTCAGCCTCCTGGGCTGGTTCGCCAAATAGAACCAATGCCATCCGCTTCAATTGAAGCTCAGTTTTCTTTCACCAATTAACGTGTTATGACGTGTTTTGCATGAGCTCTAAAATGTCACGTGGAACGTATTTGTCAGAGCAGGAAAGGGAAGATTTTGGCTTCTTGTGATTGTGATATCAGTATTCACGAAACCGCTCGTCGTTTGAACAGATATCTGTTTTGAATTTTTTGAAAAATCTTGATGGATATGGAAAAAATAAGAGAGGTAGACGCAAGAACGCAGAATAATAAACGCTGCAAGCAACACACTCAAAAATTGGAACCAGCTAAAGGCTGACCTTATGCTTGATGTTTCATGTTTAACAGTGTACCGAACTTTATACGACTCTCCAAACATTCGGCGACAAAAACTGAAGCAGGCACCTCGACTTTTGCCCCGTCATAGAGCAAACTGACTAGAATTCGCCCGTGCTAACCTGCGTAGAGATTGGAGCAAGGTGTGTAATCATGTTAATTCATGATTGACATTTTTTTAAAAGTTATTTAATGTTTCAGGTTATCTTGTCTGATGAGAAGAAATTTAAACTCGAAGGACCAGATGGAATTTTTTCATACGAGAGAGATTTACGGAAAGAGTCACGTTACTTTTCAGTTTTGGTTTGGTTTGGGGGGCATTTATTCAAAACAGAGTGGTGCAGATTGCTTTTCCGTTTCAAGAATGAACAGCCAAGAGTACATCGAGATGCTTCAAACCCATTTGGTACCATTCTTGCAACAAAACCATCGTGGTGATTGGGTATTTCAACAAGATAACGCATCAGTTCATAAAAGCCTAGCGAATATGGCGTGGTTTTCTGAACATAAAATCCAAGTTATGGTGTTGCCAGCTTGTTCTCCATATCAGAATCCGATCGAAAACTTATGGGGCCTATAGTACAGTGTATGGAGACAACAAGCTGTGCGGGAATGTTCAAGAGCTCAAAGGAGCGATCTCATCAGCGTGGAACGAGTTACAAGTATCTACATGCCGCCGCCTGGTTGAAAGTATGCCGAATATGTTGTTTAGACTGATTTTGGACAGAGGAAATCCTACACATAGCTAAAATGCTGAAATAAATTCTAAGTCGATGTAAACTTTTTGGAGAAAATTAATTTTACGTAGTTAAGAATCTCAGTTTTTTTGTTTACATTATTGATTAACTTACCAGAACAATCCAAAATATAAAAACATTCTTATAAACATATACAAAGACCATATCCACTCCTTTGCACTTAATTTCAAATATGTATTCGCTTTTATTACTCAAAAACCCGTTACTACAAAAAATGGCAGCCGTATTGTTCTCGGGAAACCCATAAAGATTTACAAAAAAGTCATCAGATTCCGTAAAGATAACACATTGGTTAAGACGTCCCCGATTTAATAAAGAAAACAACATTTTTTTGATGTAGAAGGAGATGTTCGCTCATCACCATGAGGCACCAGAGTGAACAACAATGTTTTGGCTAGAATGAAAGATATGAAGAGAAGTTTTTTTGATAGTTCCGCTAGTGTGCGGCAGGATTGGAAATGTAACAGATGTTTTTAGGAAAATTGAGCGAAAAGGGCATGTATACAGTGGTACTCGAACCGAGGACATTTTTGCCTAACATCCACTGCAGGGTTGGTTGAAGGAGCACGGACTAAGTCCGCCACTTCAGCAGGCAAAAATGTCCGGTTGGAAGACGCTCATGTACCACTGTGGCTTGTATAGTTATTCTAGCGATCTATTGTGTGCACTCTGTTTACTGATGCGCACATGGGAGAGGAACTCTCTCCTTTTTGGGTTTGTTTTGATTCGCTGTCGACTGACGATCACTAAAGTTTTCTCGTCCGTCTCCAATGCAGAAACCTCGGAGAGAAACACCGTGAAGCGATGCGATACTGGTCCTTTTTTTTTTTTTTTTTTCAAATTTCGATTTTATTCAGTTAGTTATCTCGTTATCTACTCTATGATACCATGCCACAAGCTTGTTCTACATCAACACAGCATCAAACTAATCCACGACCACATTCAAATCTATTCGATTTTTGTTACCAAAGTTATCAACTAGTTCGGCAATAATTATTATTCGGCGACCTACAGTTTTCCCTAATGAAATGTTAAATCAAGCAGCGATGCTTTTCTTCAGAACGCAATACCCCAACATGTTTTCCAAACATGCTAATAATACCTGTTTTTCAATGAACCAAGTCAAATAAATGTCACTCACATCTGGCCAAACGAGAATGAAGTATCCGCCGCCTTGGATAACTGCAATAGTAGCGTACCCAACATTCCTTATTTATTTATTTATCTGACCTGAGCACCGTGAAATGGCAAATCCTTTTCAGCGAATTGGTTTACTCTACTCTTGGTATACAAATATCCAACTGAGCAAAATCCGAACCCGAACCCGATACCGACTTCATTCACAAATCAAACACGCGCGATGATTGATACAAATCGATTCGTGGTCGTGAGGTTCACTTTCGCTATTTTCTGCAGCCGATCCTACGGACCAGAGGTGAAATCGCAACCCAGTCTCGAATCAACCCCCGTCAGACAGTCGTCGGGACACGGTTAGAATAAATACATCGCCGGTCAGAGCAAGTTGCACCGTCTGAATCAATAAGCAAATCATCAACACTCAATTTGAATTAATTTTTATTCTCCTCTCCTCTGCTGCCTACCATCATCGTTATGAACTGCTGCGATGATCGATCAGGCAAATGGTTTGGTTGTTGTTGGCAGCATCACCCGGCATTCAACCAAGATGCGACGCACGGCGGGCTTGCAGAAATTGCTCAATCTAAACCATTCGAGTCTGAGATGCTAATAATAATGCGGAGGAGTTTGAGGAAAAAGACAATAATGATGCACACAGGCACCGCGCCACCGACGGCGGTGGTACTAATGGCCACAAATTGTACTCCCAACATGACACGAAGCCGGATTTGATTGACGGTTGACGATCACGTGCCGCTGCTGTCGGGGCTTTTCCACCTCTTGGGATGGCTATCAATTTGTTAGTTGCAGTAGAAAAAAAAATTATCGAGATGAAATTTCAATTTGAAGAGTTTGGCCGGCACAACAAAGTAGTGATAGTTTCCTCAAAATAAAAACTGGAATGAACATTTGGCTAAACGATTCGCAGTTATTTTTAACACCGTTATGACTTGAATTAATGGATTCTGTCCGGAACTGCCTCCGCAGCTGCGGTGTAAATTTGGCAAAATTGCTGTTTCGTGTCAGGATTCAGCTGGTGTGTCGGGCAATTGCGATGGAATTTACCATTTTTCACGGGAATGGCTATTTTGTTCGACCGCAGATGTCGTTCGTACGTTGTGCACCAGGATGGTAAAAGGTGACAAAAACCATGCTTCCGGGAATTAAGAAAGATAAATTTAGAACAAACACATATTTTCTAGACAATTTCAACTGGAAACCATCACAATGTCTCATGTGACAGAAAACAGTCTGTTTACGGCAAGGTTTAAGATAATTTTAGTTATCCTAAACGTCTATTTATATTTGGTTATACCTACTATCGTATCGACTATCTGGAAAACCTTGAAGATCAGGAAATTTTGGTGAACTTCAGGTTTGGTCCGGAAAATCATGAAAATATTTCTTGCGATTTCTGTTTTCTTATTAATAAGTATTATCCGTTCACTGTTAGGCCGCTATTTATGACTTGGGTGAGACTTGGGTTGGACACAAAATTAGCTCAGTCTCAGAAGTTACTAATAATGAAGCGAAGCGATTACTTGTATTGGTTTGCCTATAGCTAATTCCAGAAGGTGAATTTCAAATATGATTTATGACGAACTTGTGTCGCTTGATTACAACTTCTACTTTGTCTTGCACAACTTTGTCAAACACAACTTAATGTAAATTATGTTTGACTGAACCGGAACACATTCCCCATGGCTAGTTTTTGTACCTTTCCATTGGTGGATTGGCTTGATACACTTGAAAATTGTTATAAAACTTATACAGGATGAATCCTAGAGGGTTTGAGCTGTTTAGTGGAATATCTGTAATTAGAAATTAGAAGAAAAATTATTATTTTCCATTTAATTCCAACTATCTTTGCTTATCTTGACAGATACGCGTATTTCGTCTACAATGTGCAGGCTTCTTCAGTGTCTCGTACTCTGTTGAGTTATTAGTGCGAGACACTGAGGAAGTCTGCACACTGTACACGAAAAACGCGTATCTGTCCAGATAAGCAAAGACAGTTAGAATTAAATGGAAAATACTAATTCTTCTAATTTCTAGTTAAACAGGATTTTATTTCTCATTCATTGCACTTTAAATAACAATTCAAAGTAATAAGCTAACATTGTGTCTAGTGAAGTTCAAATCTTTTTCTTTTATGTTTAATCACGGCTCGACGCTTTTCAAAATTTTTGCAAGCCCCGCCCAGCTCCTCTGGCATTTGATTCCAAATCTCAACCAAACGTATTTTTAATGAGTCCAAACCAGAGACCGAAAATTTCGCCTACTTGAGAAGAGAAACAAATGAGAATGTGAGAAGCGAGAGAAAAGCAAATGCGATTTATAATTTTCGAAGGATAGCTGATAAATTGTCTCTTTTTCAGTGAATCCTAGATGCCGATAATTATTGACAACTGAAAATGCACTTTTTGACACCTGAAAATGCACCAGTCTTCTTGTTGTTTTATTCTGACATTACAATTCGATAAAAAGTCAAATCTTTGTCAAGTCAGCAAACTATAAATCGATCGTATTTTTTTCTTAATATTGACATTCAATATCATCAGCAACATCTTCATTTGGGGCATGGAGAACTACACATCGGGGGATGCATTTTATTTCAGAAGTTTTTCATTTATTGCCCATCGCAGTACCAGTCTGCACCGGCTTGGTCTTATTTTCGTTTTTTACTCCTCGTATACAATCTACACGGCCAGCCGTGTCAACTTAGTTTTGAGTCGTTTTTGACTCACTTTCGTCAAAAGCGGAGTCACTCAAATTTGAGTAAATGTTACTGCCATTGACAAGTCGACAAATCAAAAACATCCATCTGATTTGAGTCGATGTTTTCGATGTCGACTTGTAAATGCCAGTAACATTTACTCAAATTTGAGTGACTCCACTTTTGATGAAAGTGTGTCGAAAACGACTCAAAACTGAGTTGAAACGGCTGGTCCTGTAGGTAGAATGTTTTCAGTGAAAAATGTGACGTGAGAAAATATATTTGTTGAGTTTTGGAGAGAGATATTTTCGCATTTGCAAGAGAGAGGATAATGAATTATCGGCGAAAAAGGAGAGATGAAAATGTGAACGGTTCGTTACTCATCGACAACCTGCTTGAGAGAGCATGTTTTTCACCCAGCTGAGTGAGAATTTGGACTCCAAACACATGTGCTTCAAGTCGCTCAGTTTTCTTAACATGTTTCCACAGATACTGAAGTCCAATGGGTTCAAATCAGGAGACGATGCAGGCCATTTAGAGGAACTGACTAAACATGGTAAATTTTGCTCCCACCACTGCTGAACAACTGCACTGAAACTGAATCCTGTTTAAAACAAAAATTTACCTCTCCAAATAGTTTCTTATCACAGAGAAGTAGGCGATCTTTGATAACGTATTGAAAACAAAACTTTTTGTTTGTTTTTACGCCCTGTCTACGAAAAACAAGGGTAATTTGAAATTTCGACGATATGGCACCTCAAACCATAACCGCAGAAACACTGTTCAACCCCTCGTTTGTCAGCCAGTATTTCACGAAGACTTGCTCCATAAACGCGATTATTTTGTGTGTACACTTTCAAAGTAAGTTCCAAAGAAAGTCCGAAAAAAATATTGTATGACCAGCGTGCGTCTTAAACAGTGCCTGAGATATGGCAACTTTGTCAGCAATACTCTTGAGTGTCAATCCTTGATTTCTGTGTTGTTTAAAGCTCCATATCCAAGGTATCGTTTCAGTATATTTTGCATGGATTTGTAATTCATTTTCATTTCATACGCCATTTTTCTCGAAGACCAACATAGATTCCTTCGAACTCGCTGTTTCCTTGCTTTTACCTGATTTGAAATAACAGTTTCAGTACCCTTGAAACGTTTCATGGTTCTGTACACAAATAGTCTGCTCAACTTCAAATACGACAGTTTTCGTCTGATTTTCATGTTTGGGAATCCGTCAAGACGCAAGATCCGAATTTGTTCTCTACATGAATCCATTTTTGTTTTCGTAAATTATAGAACACAGCAAACTGAATTGTTTGCGAATGACCCGACAACAAACCGCTGATACAAAACGTACACAAGGGGTTCAACATTTTTCTCGCGGTCATAGTGTCATATTTGTTACACATGTTTTCAACGGCCATGTTGTAGTACATTTATGTAAAGGCATTGATGTTGGGTGTGATACGAGTTTTGCAACAAATTGCTCTTACGAATTAAAAGTTCTGTACACTAAAAATTTACCTGCTTCATACGTTAAAAGCTTCATTGTTGTTTCTGTTTTAAAATATTATTCAAGAAATAGCCTGAAATACAGTTTGGTGGCATTGTAATTTATTTAACATGTTTCATTTCCGATCAGTGTTTGTTATTTTTGCTATAGCTCGGGATACCCATTGGGCCCTGCTTCTAATATGAAGTGTTACAGGTTTGCGATATATTGGTTATATGTGAACATAGCTGAAATATTTACCATACACAATATAAAATTCAGATTGAAGCTGATCTGGGTGAAATCAGAAGGTGTCAGCTAAGACATAAAAAATCGCTCATTGAAAGGGCCCAGGGAGAATATAAATAGTATTCTTAAATAGGTCGTGAAAAGCCCTTCTTCCAAAAACGTAATCAATCATTCGTAAAAGGCTTGGGAAAAACAGGGAATTAACTTGGATATAAATTTTAATAATCTTATTCAAGAATGATCGTTTTAAAAAGAAAAAATGGTTTTATATAATGTTCTGTTCTGTTCTATTTCATGTCTAAAATTGTGAATGTTCCACGACAATCTGGTCAATTAACTGGTGTTCAATAACTTCGTTGTTTACATACATCGTAGTTCGAAAACTATTTGTTTTCCCAATCCTCATTGTTAGTTTAATTCGGTTCAGCTCGGCTCACTAACATTTTTTTTTCTTCTTATTTCTCTAACAAATAAAACCACTATCACACCATGAGACTGGCTTCTACAGCATCTTACAGGTAGTATTTAAAATACTTACGCAATATATTGTTGTTTTTCTCCTTAAACCAATCCAATGGAGAGTAACCGACTTCCAAAGGAGAAAAAAAAAGTTCCACGTTAACACATTGCAAGTAACAATTTTAGTTTTATTCCAGCCAGTAACAATTCCAGTTTTATTTCAGCACTCCTTCTGGTTTTGTTGATAAAACTACATTCAAAACTGTTTTGTCTGACAACACCTTCTGTGTGCCTCTTTAAAGCCGTAATTTGTACAAAGTGGCACACTCTATAGACGGTTTTGAAAACAAGTTAATAAAACTTTTAGAAGACCATAAAGATTTTGAAAATATACTGGTGAAAGCTGTTATGATCACTTCAGAACCTTCATAAAACCTTTTGCCTGCCATGAACACCAGCAGAAGGCCAAATTACCACAGCTGTCAAACATCACTGTGATATAGTGGTTGGATTTTGTTGTTCTGCTTTGTTCAATTATCTACTCTTCTGATTAATTTAGCAGTAAATAATATCTAAGAAAAAAGTTCTAGTGTTGCGGGTGATTTTGTTTTATGGATAAATATCCAAAACAAATTGAGTTTTTACAGCGTATCACGCTCTGAATCATACACATTTGGTTTTATGGTTAATATTGGCACGATAGAGCCGAAAATCAATACGCTCGGAAATTATGCGAGTTAGCAATAACAAAAACAAAATTAAAACAAATATATATTCAATGAATTGATGGAATCCTATAAGTAAGATTACCTTAAGTAGATTCCTCTCCCTCTCGGTTTTCATTCAGGTAGGATTTTTTTTTACGGAGGTGGTAATAAAATATTTTAATTAATGCATCGTGCATTTCGGCAGAGATGATATCGGATGTCTGAAATATTACTACCAAAAGCTCCATTAATAATTTCAATTTTAAATTCGGAATACAGTAGGCAGCCAGTGATGAATTTTGTGCATTTGTTTAGAGGAACAGATAATTCCTTTCTCTTTAATGCACTTTTTCATGGTTTGCACTAACTTCTCAGAGCACCGAAATTCTTCTAGTAGGCCACCAAAATTAGTAGACCATGTAAAACTGCTATTTTTTTTTTTATTTAAACGGTGCTTTTTTGTTAGATCCGCCTTGATGAAATATAACAGATTATATAAGAGTGGTAGAATAAACAAATTTTTAAGACATGAAATGTTTGAAAATCAATATCTCAATGCCGGAGAAAATTGTTTTGTCTCGATATTTCTTATGTAAAAAAGCCTGCTAAACACATTGGAGCCATAAAAATTGAAAAAAGTGGGGGCATTTTGAGAAAAACGCAATTCAATATTTCAACCACAAAAATAACAATGTTGGCAACACTGTAAAAAATATAAAAAATATTTATTTGATAGCAAATTTAATTTCCTTCAAGAAAAGTATTTAACATTGTTTGTAGCTCTTTTATTCATCGAGATATTTAATAAACAATATATTGACTTTTAAAAAATCTCAAAAAAATGGGGGCAGCCCATGGGCCGAGGGGTTCACCGATAGGTCTAAAACTTTGGATTTTTGATTAATAGCCTAGAACAAGTATATCAGCCAATTTTGGTTTGAACCGAAGAGGGTCGATGCATTTCTCCGGTCACTTGATATGGAATGACCCATATGGAGATTTGTATGGGAGCAAAAGTAGGTAATTCTTAAGGAAAAAACATAACTGCTTATACTAATAGCGCTAAATTGTTATTTCGAAGCAAACATTTTGTGGAATTTTCTGATAAAATGGTGTATGAATGAAGTCATTGTGTTCAATTGAACGAGAGTTATTAGCGATCAAAACCCTTTTATTTTGGCGTAACGCTCTCTAGTCCTACGTTAAAAAATGTTAACAACGAATCGTTTAAAGTATTGTCCATCGCTAGACACAACTTTTTCCCATCTTTCTGTCAGATCTCGAATACCTTGACGTGGAAGTGTTCCTCAATTCGTGCGTTCCCAAGTAGGTTTTAGGTAAAGCCGTGAGTTCATGCAATAAAATCTCTTTTTCGTGCCTCTGGCCATTTTTCGCAGTGCTCGGCTTCATCGCATCAATTGAGTTCGATACTATTCCCCAGTGATGGTTTCACTCGGTTTCAACAGCTCATAATAAATAACACCAGCCTGATTCCATCAAATGCGCATCATAACCGTCGCGTGAATATTCGGCCAAGCTGACGTCGTAGAGGCATGACCGATTAGTTCCTAGGATTTTTTTCTCTTTGGGTTGCTGTAATGTATCAATTTTTCATCACCCGCCACGATGCGATGAAAAAAATCCTTCCTTTTTTGGAGCGGGAACAGCCGAAAACGACGCTCAACGTTTCTTGGTTTTAAATCATAAGAAAAACAAGTTCCTTGCTTCTGAATGATTCCCAACGCATGCAATCGTTTGTAAATGGCTTGATGGGTAACTTGCACAGGGCACGAATCTTCATCGAGCAATGCCTCCAATTCAACGTCTTCAAAGATTTCCGGCCTTCCTTCACGTGGACCGGCGTCAAATTCAAAATCTCCGTCTTTGAAGCGGCGGAACCAATCATGGCATGTTGTTTCCTTTAAAGCAGCATCTCCGAATACTTTTCGGAGTTCTTGCGCTTTAGCTGCCGTTGCACAAAGGCTTAGTCCAAACAGCAAGTCGCTTCTTTTTGTAAGACTTGATCAATCTTTAATAAACACTGATTATCCTCAGGGTCAAATGAATGAAGGGCCAAAAACGGGTTGAGTGGTAGGCAATATCACTTATACGTTTCAATGGGAAGTTAGCATTACCACTCTCCTAATTCAGAGTGCTTCAATTGGGTGCCCTGATGGTCCCTTCAATTTCCCTGCATTAGCATTACATGTTTAAATAATAATGTTTAAATTTATATAAGAAAAAACTACTACAGCATTCATCTACTATATACAATATGTAAAGAAAATTATCCACCTCTAAGGTAAATTCGAACTTTTCCTGGAATTCAGTTGTTTCTATGAATGTTTTTATATCATTTTTTCAATTTTAAGTGCTTATCATTTTGTCATCATATTCACATGATATTTTCTTCCTTTGAAAACAAGCTTACCAGTCATTTCTGGTGTGATTTTATCCCATTCAGTTACAATTACTTGACGTATTGCCGTATTGAATTCTTTGTGAACGGTGTTCTGGAACCTTTATTTTCAAAACCCCAAAACGTCGATTTTTCGTTCGTTGAATCATTGCGATACCAGTTTGGACGTATGCTTGGATCCCAATTTTGCTGAAATGGGTATCTTCGGCCCATTCTCAGTTTTTGGACGGTTGCTGGAAGTTTTCGCTTGAATATGGCCGGAGACCGGAGACTTCCTTTACCATTATTCCGTCAAAGAAATCTAGCTCTCCAACAACAAACGATGCCTTCGAGCACCAAATCATGACCTTACCTGCATAGACAATGACAAATCTGGCTGAGTTTTTCGACAATTAATGAACTCACCTCCACCATGTTTCTCTGTCAGCCTTAAACATTCCTTTTCCAAGCTTTCACCGGTCTTCCGCCATTTTCTAGTGATACCATCAGACCCAAATAGCATTATTTTAGTCTCATCCGACCATGTGATCTTCTTCCAATCATCAATTGTCCATGAAATGTGTTCTTGTGCCCACTTAAACCGTTTTTTCAATGTTATTCCTGGATAATCATGGCTTCTTAAGTGTCACTCTGCCTTTAAAACCGTGTTCACGAAGTCGATTTTGCCCTGTTTGAGGTGTCACATGAATTGAAAACTTATTTTCGATTTGTTTTGCAACTTTGGGAGCTGATAAGCCTCGGTTTAGCTTAACTTAGCCCTGTCAATCCGAGGACGTGTCTTTGATGGACGTCTTGATCGTGCCACTGGTAAGATGGAATCGCGTTTTTTGAACCTTTGAACTATTTAAGCAACCGTATCTTTACGAACTATAACAATATCAGCGATTGTAATATAGCTTTTGCCGGACTTATTATACACTGAAGTTTTTTTTACGCGGTCCGCGTAAAAAAACCGCGTTATTTCAAAAAACGACGTAAAAAAAGTCAAGGAAATAAAAATTATATTTCATATTCATATTGAAAGGATATGGTCATAAAAATGTATTGGTGGTGGAAAAACATGGTTCCAGTAACATTGGCCACCGGGAATCTGCTACAAATGGATAGAGGTTGTTAATTCAATGTGTGAGCAAAGCAGTCCAGAGTAGTTATAGAGAGTTTTCGTTTTCGGCAAAATTTCTCAGTGTGTCATTCGTCGTCTTTTGACATTATCATATTAGTTCCAAATCATGCCGCAGAGATGGCGCTGCAGTCTATCTTTTCTAAATTAAGCGCTAGAGATTTGCCGTCTTCGGCAAAGTTTCTCAGTATGTCATTCGTCGTCTTTTGACATTATCATATTAGTTCCACATCATGCCGCAGAGATGGCGCTGCAGTCTATCTTTTCTAAATTAAGCGCTAGAGATTTGCCGTCTTCGGCTAAAGTTTCTCAGTATGTCATTCGTCGTCTTTTGACATTATCATATAAGTTCCACATTATGCCACAGAGATGGCGCTGCAGTCTATCTTTTCTAAATTAAGCGCTAGAGATGTATTTCTCGTATGTTTGTTTGTCGTCGTATGACTTTGTTATATTAGTTCCACATTATGTATACTGTAGAGATGGCGATGCAGATTATCTTTTCCAAATGAAGTGCTCAAGAGTTACCGTCCGTGGCAAAATTTCTCAGTATGTCATTCGTCGTCTTTTGACACTGTCATATTAGTTCTTATTTATGCCGCAAATATGGCAGCGCCATCTCTAAGGTACGATCTGGATTATATTGAATGCCTTTATTATATACAATTAACATCTTTGCTAAAGACAGCACCTGGAAATTCTGGAAATATGGGTATTAAAATTCATTAAATTTCGTCAGTAGGATATATGTCAACGTTTTAAGGTCATTTGATTATTTGTTCCTGGAATGTTAATTTCGGAACAGGTTCATGTGAGGCCTTGAGTGGCCATAAACTTATTCAGAAGGAAGCACTGGCAATATGAGTATCAAAATTCATGACTTTTTTTTCAGTAGGATATTTCTCAACGTTTTGTGAACATCTTATGATTTTTCCTTGGAGCGGTCATTCCGGAACAGGTTCCCGTATGGCTTCGATTGGCCATAAACATTTTGAGAAGAAAGGTCTGGCAATATGGGTATCAAAATTTATGAAATGTCTTAAGTAGGATATTCTCAACGTTTTATGGACATCTGACGACTTATCAACGTAACGGTCATCCTAGTACAGTTTCCCGTATGCCAAACATTGCCGAAGTTTCCTTTAAAATTTGTTCATGGCCACTCGAGGCTTCACGGGAATCTGATCCGGAATGGCCGGTCCGAAGACAAATCATCAAATGCCCCCAAAACGTTGAGAAATATCTTACTGACGAAATTTCATGAATTTTGATACCCATACTGCTAGGGTTTCCTTCTAAATTTGTTCATGGCCATTCGAGGCCCCACGAATACCTGTTCCGGAAAACTGGTTTGTGGACAAATATCCTACTGAAGAAATTTCATGAATTTTGATACCCATATTGCCGAGGTTTTATTTTGAAAATGTTTATGGCCACTTGAAGGCCCACCGGAACCTGTTCCGGAATAACCAGTCTGAGAACACGTCATCAAAAGGCCACAAAATGTTGACAGATATCTTACTGAAGAAATTTCCTGAATGTTGATACCCATTTTGCTGAGGTTTCCTTCTGTATATGTCCGTCGCCACTCTAGGCCTTCTGGGAACCTGTTCCGGGGACAAGTTGGCATATTGAGGTATATGGAACAGAAATGTATTTTAAAGAATTATTCCAAAGGTTTTAACAGTCTTTTCCAGAAATTTACTTGATATTCCCATATAGTGTCTCCGTACCGAACCCCGGAAACCCGGATTTACGGGATCCAGATGAATCCAAACGAACGTTGCTGCCAATTTCCATAAAGCAGATGAGTTTCTAAGTCTAACGGTGAAAACAAAACAAAAATCGGCCAATATTTGCCAGAGTGACAACCATTTGAATTTGGTGGGTACCCGTGTACCCTGTCGGCCTGATTTACCGGTGTTGAGCACACAACTGCTAGTTGGCGTTTAAATGGCTATACAATCCAAAGCTGGAGAGAAGTGTAGTATTTGAAATTTTGACAACAATTTAATTAAGTATATTGTAGATTGTTTTTTAACCTTATTTGAAGAAAGACCGTAAGACGGCAACTCTCTAGCGTTTAATTTAGAAAAAAAGACTGCAGCGCCATCTCTGCGGCATGATTTGGAACTAATATGATAATGTCAAAAGACGACCAATGACATACTGAGAAATTTAGCCGAAAACGAAAACTCTCTATAACTACTCTGGACTGCTCTGCTCACACATTGAATTAACAACCTCTATCCATTTGTAGCAGATTCCGATGGCCAATGTTACTGGAACCATGTTTTTCCACCACCAATACATTTTTATGACCATATCCTTTCAATATGAATATGAAATATAATTTTTATTTCCTTGACTTTTTTACGTCGTTTTTGAAATAACGCGGTTTTTTTTTTACGTCGTTTTTTGAAATAACGCGGATTTTTTACGTCGTTTTTGAAATAACGCGGTTTTACGGTACCATTACCGTCGTAAAAAAAAACTTCAGTGTATTGTATTATCACTTTGCGGCACTTAACGAAATTTGTGGGTTTTTAGGTAGTTTAAAGCGAAATAACTTAAACTTTGATATACAAATGTGCCAAATGTGAATGTGTGCTGTTTGAAATGTTTACAATCGATAAAGTGACAAGTACTGCGTCATACACTCTAAAATATTATTGCAATTTTTATACACATGAGCGATGACGATGTTTGCTGGCTTCATTATAGACCAATAATTTTCAATTGGCCGCCACTCTGGAGAGTTTGGGGGATTAAGATCCTTCGGCACGAAATTGACACCATTCGTCTTGTACCATTTCAGAACATCCTTTTAGGAGGCTAGGTCCAGTCAAAAAAGTAGGAAGATTGTGTATGTTGAGAAACGGATGCAGTCGTTTTTTCAGGCATTCATTTATGTATACTTGGCCATTTACAGTTGAAGTTGTCACGAAAGGCTTGCTCCGTTTACTACACGAACAAATCCCCTGCCAAATCATGAATTTCTTGGGGTAACTTTGGCACTTGCTGTTTCCTGAGGGACTCTGGAACATCGAACTTGTCTTTTGCAGTCACATACTCGTTGCCGGGAATTTGTTTGAAGCCCGCTTTTACGTGTGCTTCATCGTCCATGATGCAGCAGTGTGGATTCGTCAACATTTGTGTGCACAACTTACGCTCACGTGTTTTAGCTGTCCTATTCTGTTTTCCATTGCGGTTTGGAGCTTTCTGAACTTTGAATGAACGGAGCCCGGCTCGTTTTTTGCCTTTCTGCACGAAACTTTTGGTTAAGTTTTTCGCGACATCCCGACCGGAACAGTTGGATTTGCGTTTAAAGGGAGCATCCACTCACTTGTGATCCTTCACACAGTACGGAATACTTTTCCTAGCACTTACCTTTTTCCGATCGACAGTTGAACGTTCCCCGAAACGTTTTATGACACGAGACACTGTAGACTGGCGAATTTTCAACATCTTTCCGATGGCTCGGGGCGAAAGAAGTGGGTTGTCGAGGTGCGTGTGCAAAATGTTCTCACGCACTCGCTGTTCCTTCGACTCCATTTTAAAAACTACGACACATTTCACAATGAAACTCACGCACTGTAAACAATACACGGTGAGGTTATTTCACCAAAAATTTCGTTGAAATCAACCCAAACGGTGATATGTTACAGCTTATTGAAAGTGATGCAATTTAACTGTGGACACCCTTTAGACGCTTTGAAATAGGTCAAAAATTCGTCAGCTGAGATCTCCAACACTTTCGAGATGTCGTTGGGACTTAGATGGATGTTGTTTACAAGCTCGGTGACGACAGCTTCGTGCGGATTGACTATATTTTGTCCAAGATTGTGGGAGCTGACAAAGTTATGACCTTTCTTTTTTAAGTGGCGAACCAGCCCAGGCGGCTGAAAGCCACTTTAATAAAGAAACAAAAAAAAAAAAGATGACCTTTATCACCAGCCTCCTCTGCAGGAGTTATCATGTGATCTTTGGAACCATTGCAGTCCAGTAGGATCAACGGTGGAATGGGCCTTGGTTTAGTTTTCTAATTTTTTGTCAACTTTCAAAACGGCTTTGCGCACTTACATTTGAAGTCTGTGATAGGAAACAAACTTTACATTTTATAAATAACTTAAGGTTAACAATAATTAGCTTCCGTAGAAATATGCCAGGTCTATTGGTGTAAAATTTCGAAAATGTTAGGGGGGGGGGCGGCGTAGTGGTTAACATCCATATCTCTCACGCCAAAGTCACGAGTTCGAATCTCACCCCGGACAAGTTACGAAAATACCCAAAAAGGTATTTGAGTGACTACGACGAGAGATGAACCAGCCTTGGGCTGAAAATCTCGATAATAAAGGATAAAAAAACTTTTGAAAAACTTTGAAAAATGACTGGCATAGTAACACTCCTGACCACTTTCCGTAACGGTCGCAATTTCATTTCTTTTTAAATTGTACCCCAGTATAGATAACATAGACGTTGTCCTACGTCAAAAAAGGGAAATTGATTTTTTCGATAATATTTGTTAACTATGTCTGTTGAATAAGAAAGGAATAGTTATAAATAATGTTAGTTTTTGATTACTTTTATTTTTGATGAAGAAGGGAAAAGCTTTTTTGAGTAAAATTTGTTGTATACAATTATGAAGTTGAAAGCTTGGACAACATATCATAGTCACGAGAAAAATTATGCAATACCTTGGAATTCCATGGATAATTTGAAATTATGCATCGTTTAAAGAATGGTATATCCAAAATTTTAATGTCCTTCCACCGCAATAATCATTTGTAGTGAACCACAAAGCAATTCAAATGATTTTAATTAATGAAACTAACCATTCAAACTTTATTAGCTACTTCGGTAACTATACTAAATTTTAGTAGATATTTATTAGATAGATACAATTTAGACTCGACTTCAAGATTCTAACGGTGGCTGACAGCATGATGTCCCTCTGTGCTAACACTTCTATGTCTTCGTTAATTTCATAAAACGCGTTGTCGACCAAGAACAGCAAACTTGATGAAAAGGAGATCGGAGTCTGATGATAAGTTAAAACAAAAATAAATCACTTGACTGCAGAATTCCAACAGTGGCAGCGTTGCGGCATTCTGTCATTTTGTGGTATCGGCAAACCCATATTGAAATTTTTTAGATGAATGAACAAAGACCCTACGGTTGCTGCGATTATCGGGGCATTGCTTGCCTTTGAACCATAAAACGCTATGAGGATCAAGATGGGCAAAATTGCCTTTTCTGAATCATGCGGATTTCACAAGATATGATTGCAAAAACTACAATTGGATGTTTTGCCATCTTTTCAACTTTTGGGTGTACTTTTAGCAGTAATTGAGAGAGATTGTAATGATAGATCTTTTTGAAGCAGACTGATCTGCTTGGTATTATATATTACGATAATGAGTTATCTCTCGTACTCCGGTTTTATCGGTTGGTTAAAAATATGTAAATATTTGCAAAAGGTAAAAATACATAATTTTATACACGAGTCCGAATTTAAAGTAATTAATTTGCAAATGATCCGTGGGTGGGCAACGGTCAGTGAAATTAAACTTTAATAAAAGAAAGACATATTACAAATAGTCCATCAAACAAGATAAATGTCAAACCAAAATGCATACAAACTGTCGATGCGATCATTTGTTCAGAGTCTGATTTCAATTGATGACTGACAACCATATCCAATATAACCTGTCAATATATTATTCAAAGATATATCTCAGCCAAAACATCCCAGTCATTCAATCAAGCAACTTATTAACACCTCCCACTCGCCCAATCCATATTAAATATATACACAATAACGCAAAACGAAATCATTCAGCCCCCGTGTCACAATGTTCGTACGTTCCGGACGTATTGACTCCTAATTCCCACCGTAAGACCGTCTGATTTATAGCTGCATTGTGACTTGATGCAGACATAAATCCAACAGCGCATATCTAAACGAACGGCTCAATTACTTGCAAGCAGACTGCATTCGACTGGCACCGAATCAGAACCGTTCTTTGTGCACGTACCTACCTACATATCTTATTCCGTCCGGGTGAAGGTCGTGCCCTAATGTCCGCTCCAATTGTCCGACGCGTCGGCATGTCTCGCAGTTTAATCCACCTAGCTTTCTACCGCCTTACCCTGACACCGTGAGTTGCTAGAATTGAATGCCAGAAAATGCCAACGGTTTAGATCCCCATTAAACCCCCAACAGGTGCTAATGAAAATGGAATGCTCAAACATTCATAAACAAGTGTCCGAGGGGGCGAACGTCATTCAGACGAGCTGTTTGCTGGGTTTGCCAAAAAATGTCAATTAACATCTTTGTTTGTGATCGTGCTTAGCATGTCGACGATGCGTTTTGCTTTAACGAAAAGGATGACAGTAATCCCCTTTTAGCACCTTCACGCAGCTGCCGCTTTCCCGGATGGAATCGAGATTGCGCCTGGGCGGAGGGCTACTGTTTGGATTGTAGATAGTGCTCGTTGTCTGGCAATCATAATTATCTGAATACCTAGATAAATAAGATCGTGAGTGATGTATGCTAAGTACTTTTGTAAAGATCAATAACGCATTCCGAGCCGTGGGACCAGTTCGCTGGTGCCATAAACGGGCGAATTGTGGCTGTGAGGTCTGGTTTTTATTGACTGACGTAGAGAAATCACCTCACTTGTCCCATTCGATAGGATTAGATCGATAAACAACGAGCTCACCGGGGTAGCGAAAATTTATGGGAGATTAAAGGCGGAGTGTACTTGGCTGGATCGGTAGCCGATAAGTGTTGGCAATGAACAGATAGTGGAAACCGATCTGGATCAAGTTCTAGGTCGTAAACAAGTGGCGATGCTGTCGTTTCCTTGATCATTATTTTGCAAAACAAATAGAACTTTTTATAACCTTGCTGCGGGTAATTGGCTATATTTACGATTGGTTAATTGATTTTTAGCTAATGAAAGCGATCTAAACGTCGAAGCCTATCAGAGGAGAGAGCCATGTCGGTGGATGTTAGATTGTTAGAGGTTAAAAATACCAATCAGGACTAACGACCGAGCGGGGAATGTTATTGCTCATCATTCGTTTGCCATCAAGCTATTCACCGCTGGGTTCCCAATTTCCTCTAGATATTTTCTATTTTATGACACATATTTGGCATCGTAAAACTCCTAAATTATTGAGATTGTGTTCTATCGTTCCATCTTTCGTTCGATCGGTTTCCGCTATTCCTTACTACTATCTTGGTGTTGCCGAGCATAATATTCAAATTTTTCTAAATGATTCGAACCTCATACGAAACCAATCAAATTATCAGTGAATTCTCGCATTTCTCTATCGTGTCTCAGTTGATGATCTAACATTTCCGACTCGGTGGTGCTCTTTCATTAAAGATCTACATTTAGTATGAAGGAGGGATGTCGTTTTTGAACACCGAGTGAATGCTAATGGCAACCATCAGAACTAGTTTGAACTGTTCGAGGAGAATTGATTGCAATTCGGTTTGTGTTTGTCGGTCCCATAGTTTGTACTGTTGCATGCTATTTGATTAATATTTTTATTGCTCATTGTGTTAGGCAATGATTGAACATACCGGCTGTTGTCCAACTTATTTCATACAATCGGTGACAGCGTATGATTTATTTTTTTGAAGTGATTTCGTGGCTTTTTTGCAAACAAAGAAATCTGTTTTTTTTTCTTCAAAACCGGGTGCGGGTGGCGTCTTTTAATTTTATAGTTTGACTTCGAAACACGGATTAAGTCTGCAGGTAGTACACGAAATACACGTATCTTTGAAAGGTAAATCAATTATTAGGGCCCCTGTCTTAGCTCAGTAGGCATAGGCGCAGCTACAAAGCAAGACCATGCTGGAGGAGGTTGAGTTTGATTCCCGATCTGGTCAGGGAATTTTTCGTCAAGGAAAATTTATCGACTCCCTGGGCATGAGGCATGATTGTACTTACCATACAATCATATTAAAGACTGTTCCGATATTTATAAATACACTAATGATTTACCGTCAATTCAAAATGCGTGCAGTAAGGCCTGTACTCGAAAAAAAAATACACAATTTTTATCCGTGGGTAATAATTTATGAATATCTGGGTATAACTAGTTTGGAGTGAATTGTTTACATGTGCAAAATTACATAACAATCGGTTCAGTGGTTATTGAGATGTCATCGAAACAAGAAGAAAATCGCCGGAGAATTTTGCGCGCCGTCATGGAAAATCCGACTGCAACCATGAGATGGATCGGAAGACAACCGGGAATCACCCATACAACTGTGGTAAAATCGTTTAAGGAGTCCCAGACGACCTTGTTACCTTGTGAAGGCCCGGAAGGTGTTGGATTATTTCAAGTGTAATCCGAACCTTTCGATTCGCGACGCAGCTCTGAAGGCAAAGTGTTCCGCCTGGTTCGTTCAGCAAACCATGAAACAAGCTGGGCTTCGTGTATTCAAGGTCCTCAAGGTACCGAACCGGTGTGATCAATAAAACACGGCGGCCAAATCCCGCGCAAGGAAGCTGTATCGTGAGTGGTTAACGAAACCGATGTGTGTGGATATGGATGATGAAACCTACATCAAGGCAGACGAAAAGCAGATACCGAGGCTGGAGTTCTACGTTGCCAAATCACGGTTTGATGTTCCGGAAGACATAGGAAAGAAGAAAGTGGACAAATTCGTCAAAAAATACTTGCTCTGGCTGGCCGTATGCTGCCAATGCGGTAAACTGAGTAAACCGTACATCACAACGGGTACCATCAACAGCGAAATTTACCGCACCGAGTGCCTCCAGAAGCGTAAGTTGCCCTTCCTGCGGTCCCACGGAGGCGAGACATTATTTTGGCCGGACCTGGCATCATGCCATTACGCGCGATCGACGTTGGATTGGTACAGAGACAATATCGTTGTTTTTGTACCAAAAACCGCTAACCCCCCAAATTCACCAGAAATTCGTCCGTTGTAAAGATTTTGGGCCATAATGAAGGGCAAGGTCCGAGAATAGTCCAAGGTGTTTAAAAACGAGCTGGAGTTGAAGAAAGTATAGATGAAAGTGACCCAAAAGGTCAGCTCCACCATTGCACAAAATGTAATGACGGGTCTTAAGGGAAAGGTGCGGGCTTTCAGTGATGCAAAAGAAATTGAATAAAGTAATAATTCCAAAACATAATCTATATGTACTGATTTATTTCCTGAAAATTTCAGAAAATCCGACTTAAAATAAATTTTTGGCGAACACTTTTGTCTGGTGCATTTTTTTTTTCGAGAACAGGCCTTATTCATCCAAGTATTGACTGAGGCCTGTTGCGTACATCCAAATTAAATTAATGTTGCCATTTTTTTTTTCAATTTTTCGCACGGAAGTTTGGAAATGCGTGGTCTTTTTTCCGAGCAAAAAAAACGGATCGTGCACAAACGGTGCACCGTCAGTGGTCTTTCGATCAGAAAACTGGCTAAGGAAGAAGGTGTGAGCGTCGAAGCAGTTCAAACCGCATTACGAAAGTATCAACAACAGTGCTCTTTCGAAGATTCCCCGAGACGGGATAGAAAACCGGGTCCCGTTGACCCTACGATCGACAGAAAGGCAAGGGACTATTTCAAGCGTCATCCCTCAGCTTCAGTCCAAGATGTGGCGAAAAAGCTAAGTAATTTGGCGACTGATGTTATGCGTGCCAAGGAGAGAATGGGCCTGTCGACTCGTCGGAAGCAGAAGCAGCCAAAAGGAACCACCAAACAGACTGAATCTGTGAAACCGAGGGCTCGAAAGCTGTACGACAAACTGCTTACCAAAAAATTGGGCTGTGTTATCATGGAAAATGAAACTTACATAAAACTCGATCATAAAACTCTGCCGGGATCGTCGCCGAAGGGAAAGAATGTTCCTGGATCAGTGAAAGCCATTAACCTCGAACAATTCGCAAGAAAAATATCTCGTCCTTTCATTACGACAGATACAATCAATGAGTGTCTGCAAAAAAGGTTGCTACCCTTGATCAAACAGGATAACAATCCTACAATCTCTTGGCCTGGTTTTCCCTCTCGAAGATCATGGATGTCACCTTGTCGTAGGTGAGAGGGCTAATCTCATGCAAAAGGCCACATGGGAGACCAAGGACATGATCAGCAGTGATCACAATCTGCTTTCTTTATATTGCCACGTAGTACGCAATATAAAGAATATATTTCGTTGTACGTTTAGTTAAAGGCACTGAAAGAGGTGTGATACTGGCGGGCTTAGCCGCAATTCATTCTTAGATGAAGCTAGTAACAAGCTACAAATACGTGTTATCAATAATTTAAGGAAACTACTAAAAGTGCAGTTTTTGTTAACACAATTATTTCATTACTTTAATTGTTATGTTATATATTCTCCGTGCGTGGAGTAACGAGTACGATGTAGAAGGAGATGTTCGCTCATCACCATGAGTGCACATTAATGTTTTTTTCTAGAATGATAGATATGAAGAGAAAGTATTGAAAGGTCCGTCAGTGCACGGCAGGTAAATATTTTTTTTGGAAATTGAGCGAAAGGGCACGGAGAATATATAACATATCAATTATAGTATGTCAAAACCATAAATGATGGTAACCATTAATTATACTGGTGGGGATCAGTATCGCATCACTTCACGGAGTTTCTCTCCGAGGTCTCTACGTTAAAGACGACGAGAAAAACTTGAGTGATCTCAGTCGTTGCGAATCAAAACAAACCCAAAAAAGGAGAGAGTTCCTCTCCCATGTGCGCATCAATAAACAGAGTGCACAAAATAGATCGCTAGAATAACTATACAATCCACAGTGGTACATGAGCGTCTTTCCATGCGTCAATTTTTGCCTGTTGAAGTGGTGGACTTGTTCCGTGCTACAACCTACCCCACAGTGAGATGTTGGGCAAAAATTGACGTCCATGGTTCGAGTACCACTGGATACATGCCCTTTCGCTCAATTTCAAAAACATCTGTTCGATTTTCTACCTGCCGTGCACTGACGGACCTTTCAATACTTTCTCTTCATATCTATCATTCTAACGGGTGTCCACTAAAAAATGAGAATGATTTCAATACTCTTCCATCAGAACAAAAACGGCCGCATAGAAATGTCACTTTAGATGAATGAATCGTTGCACTCTCCAGAAAATTTTCATACACTCTTGTTTCACTCTAACATGTTCAGTCGTGTTCAGCATGCCGTCGAAACAGGAAGAACTAGCGCGCGCGCGTTGTACAATTCCTTTCAAGCGAACGAAGATCGTGGAAAAAATACATGGTGGACCATTTTTGTCGTGAAAAAGTTCCGGTATCCACCGTATACCGTATCCTGGCATGCATGAGAGTAACCCGGAAGAAAGGTTGCGGCCGTCCAGCGAAAATAATGAATGAGAAAACGCTCCGCTCGCTGCGCAGCATGTTCAAGCAACAAGGATTCGGTAAGTCAACGGGAAGCAGCCCGAAAGTTCCATTGTTCGGAAGTCACTCATCTGCAAGACGCTAAAGAAAGAAGGAATAGTGTGTAGAAAGAAAACCAGATCCCCAGAGTACACAGATGAGCAGATTCAATCCGTGAAATCCCAATGCCGCTGGATGACTCGGAATTACGGCGGAAAATCTTTCGTTCTGGACGACGAAAGCTACTTTCCTCTTTCGAAGTCTCAGATACCGGGAAACGACCGATTCTACACTAAGGACAAATCTACTACTCCTCCAAAAGTAATGTATAAGTTCAAGCACAAATTTGAATCGAAGGGTTATGTTATACATCGTAATATCCGATAAGGGTATTTCGAAGCCGTGGTTCAAACCAAGCGGTTTGGCCATCAACCAGGAGGTGTACCAAAGAGAGTGTTTGCAGAAAATACTCATCCCATTTCTTAAACAACATCACTTGGATGGCAAATACGTGTTTTAGCCGGACAAGGCATCATCGCACTACGCAAAAAAACGCTAACGTTTTTGGAGAGCCAAAATATACCATATGTCCCAAAAGACCGGAATCCGGACAAATTTGCCACAGTGCCATCCTATAGAGGATTTCTTCGGTTTTTTGAGCTCCATGGTATACAAGGATAATTGAAGGCCAAGAACACCAAGCAACTTACCAACAGGATCAAAAGCTGCATCCGAAAAATCGATGTGGCTGCCGTCCAACGGTCATGTTCCAGCATAACGACTCAGCTGACAGGCACGGCGGACCACGGACCATATGACAATATTCACTAAACTTAGTTTGAAGATTTTAGTTGACCCTTTTAATAAAATAAATCAGTTTGAACAAAACTTCACTGGTATTTTTTTCCTGACCCATTCTTTTCGTTCTCATTATTTAGTGGACACCCGTTAGCAGAAAACATGAATGTGCACTCTTGGTGCCTCATGGTGATGAGCGAACATCTCCTTCTACATCAATTCTTTCATTGTTGTTTATCCTCAAATTGCCATCGATCAGACGTCAAATACATCTGTACAGTTGGCATCATTTATAATCTTATTGTTTGCTTTATTATAGAAAAGGATGAGTGTTTTGGTCATGATTGTGAGTAACTCATAATAGGTCTGATGTCTCAGGTGCAGAAAATTCAAATAAATACTTTAATTGAGCGTTCTATACGACAGCCGTGATCAGAGCACTAACCAACAAATTATTTAGCTATGGATCAGAACTTTAGACCTGAACAAGGGCCATCATAAAGTGTTACTCAGGGCAGATGCTGAAAAGGAATTAAGGGCTACGGATTTGTTAAAAAAAAAATGAGGACGCGGAGGGTCCGCTTCTTGAATTAAAGTCATCCCTCTTGTGGGTCAAATTTTCCACCTTGTCGACGGTGAGAAGGCTTATCTCATGCTATAAACATGCATGCGAGACCAAGAACTTGACTAGTATCACACATCCTTGTCATTTTTTACCTGCCACTTCGTAGAACGTTTATATAAAGGCACTAGCATCTGGTGTGATACTGGTGTGATACTGCCGCAATTCACACTTAGACTTCTTACTTTCAATCTTAGAGAAAAGACTGAAAGTACACTTTTCGTTTTCGTGTCAACTCATGTTGGTATGCATTCGTTTATTTTATGGAATGAATAATCAAATACCTGGTTTGCTCATGGTATAATAACTGAATTTAATATTTTCGAAAGGAAACACCATTAGAAGCGGTAAAATATGCCTATCCATGTGGCTTATATCAGTTGCAGTGTTAAGTGAGTCATATACAATAGCATACGGTCGTTTCGTATTACCCCCTTGGATACCAACTGGATCCCAAGCTGAAGAGTAAGCTGTAATAGAGGGTTAAGCCAAGCAATTTTTTTTGCTTTATGGTTAGTGACTTAAAGTTTTTAGTCAAAGAAACGAAGAGTCGTTGTGAGAATACCATCATTTATTTCACAAACACCCTGCATGCCATGAAATACTAAAATCTTTTTCTCTTCACCTGTTCATACTAACCTAGGTCTGCATGCGGTTTTGCGATGATGGTTGCATGGACGCGAGCGGTTGTGGAATTCAAGCAGCTGCTCAGCCAGCGCCGCACGCGGTTTAGGTAGTAAGTATATGGCTGCACATCATTGAGGTAAGCTCTTCACAAAATATATAGGGTTTCAAGGGGATGGCGAACACGTGAGATGGGGCAGACATGAGAAAAATTCAATTTATTACAGGAAACAAATAGAAATGCAGTATCTATCCAACACAATAACATACGATAATCACGTTCACATTATTATGAATAAATATGAACATAATTATGAACAAATATGAATAAGACACAAAAATACATAGTATATTGACGAAAACTCAACATAGACAAAAACATACACAATACATGAAAGCGAATCAATTTTATTAAAACTATTTGAATCACCATTATAAAAACAGTGATCAAATGGGCACCTTAGCCTAGGAACGTCTGTATGTTGATTTAAAATAGAGGCTCATAGAAGCGAATTTTACCAATAATTGGACATCCAGTCTCCAGGGTCCAGTGCAGATTAAAAGTCAGAGCCTGGAACCACTGCGATACCTACAAAATAAAAACAATCTCTTGGCCTGATCTTGCTTGCTGCCATTACTCTAAATATACACTAGAGTGGTACAAAAGGAACAATGTCGTATTTGTATCAAAGGAGATGAACCACCAAACTGCCCAGAGATTTGCCCTACCGAAACTTTCTGGGCTTTGACGAAGGCCAAGCTGAGAAAACAAATGAAACCAACGTATAGTGTTGAAAAATTTAGGAAAGATTGGTCAAAATTGGTGGAAATGGTAGGAGAAAGCACTGTGCCGAAGCTTATGATTAGTGTTAGGGAAAAGTTAGAGAACTCGCCTATTTATGAAAAATCAAGAAAATTGAAATGAAGATGAGAAGAAACATTCTTATTTACTATGTTTGAGAATAAAATAATCAAAAATCACAGTTTATTCTCGTTTTGGATTGAATGGGATAAACGATATAGACTTAAGCAAATGTTAAAAGAATACATTTCTTTGCAACTTAACTACAAAGCAGTTCGACTTACTGCAATTCACGCCTAAAACTAATGATACAAAATGAGGAACGAACCAAGAAAAAAACAGCTTTCAAAAATACCGGTTATACAAAAAAAAAAGATTCTAACAATCGAAAACAATTGAGTCAAAGGTACGCAAAACGACAATGAATAAAAAAAATATTTTTATTGTATTTTTCACAATTCAAGTAGCTGAAATCTACAAATAAAATGCACTCAAAAAGACAAACTTCGCTATTACAATGTTATCCTTCCAGCCAAATTGTCTAACACAGGGTAAGCAATCAAATGACCACAACAAAATATACTAAATATAACATAACAATAAATAACAAATAATGAAAAAAGGGGGGAAGGACCACCAGGGCACCCAAGTGAATCGATTTGGATAGGAAGCATGGGACTGCCTCCTCCCTATTGTTAACATTTCGCGGAACCAGGGCGGGATCTTTGACCTCATCTATTGGGTTATTCTGTCAATCGAGGGCTCGATTCTAGTACTGTGAGTGTGAAATTGCTTTTGGAAGGAGATTCTCTTCCCTACATTCGCGGGTTTCGCGTGAGGGTCTCTGCTTAGGGGCCAGCCCAAACGTTTTTGGCCCTTAATACAGGAGCTTGAGGATCACAAACAACAATAGAATCTTGATTGAATCGTTTTTCAGATTATTCCACTGCTATGGAAAGTTACCTTGCTACAATGGATGGTAGTATTCCATCATCATCGTCATCATCAAAATAATCAAAATTCACAGTATGGTCTTTTTTTTATGAGAAAGAAAGTGTATTTATATTTTTCGGAACAGTCTTTAATGCGAAAATGGTACTTGGTATCGAAAGCTTCCAATTAATAACTGTAAAACTGCATTTAGAACACTAAGTTAAGAGCAACCGATGAGCTAATTGTGAAAGCAATAAATTTGAAACTCTAAGACTGCAAGAAAGCAATTATAATTTAAATAAAAGGAAACACAGTGACCGGCAAAAATAAAGATTCACCTTTGATGAATAAATTATTGCTAAGGAAAAACACATACATTTCAATATATGTTTTCAAAAAACAAACATAGATGCACAGTTTAATTTAAAAAAATAACGATGAATTTTATTCCTTGGTGAAGGCAAGGTATGACATAAAAAAATCGGTTTCATGCTTGAATAAACAAAAAATCGTTCAAAAACAGGTGGAGTCAACTGTTCAATGGAGACTGTATCGAAGAGTAGTTAACAACATTCAAAGAGTAATCATTCTAAAAAGGCTTAAATGTTGTTAGTGCGTCTTGCGGTGATATGTTTGTTTACATGTCAATAACAGTTGTGCAATCGATACAGTGGATCGTTTCAAAGATGAGTCGAATTGATCTGGACACGCGAAAAGAAGTTCTGTACATTTGGCGCTTGAAAAGGTGTGTCACGTACAACCAAACTGCAAAACGGATGAAAGAGAAACACAGCAGTGTCAAAAATGTACCCGAAAAGTCCGGTGGGACTCTTTCCGAGAAAGATTTGCCCCGATCTGGCAGGAAACCGAGTCCTAACCAGTCCGGCCGGGACTTGAAAGTTATTGAGTACATTAGGCAGAACCCTTCGGTGTCGGCGTGGCATTTTGCCAAGCGTTTCAACACCAGCGTCGGAACGGTTCAACAGCTCCAAGTTCGGAACAAGAGTGTGAAAACTGTATATCCGGATTCTGGAGACGAATGCATCCAGATCGACGACGAAACCTTCTCCAAGTAAGATTCGCGAGCGCCGCTCGGACTGCAGTATTACACAAAGGGTTTTCTTGCAAGTTCTTACGTTCCACTTTTAGTAAGGAACCGTGTAAAAAAAGACTGAATAGAGTTGATAAATTCACATGGTAAACATTTGTATCCTTTCGTTACCTTTCCATGCAATGGTCAAAACATAGTTTTTAAAAGTTTGAGTATTCACACCAAAAATTCTAATATTTTGAAAAACGGCCATATAATTACTTTTTGCCCAAAACGTAAAATGTGATTCGAATTAGATCGATAAGTTGTTCCGTTACGGAGTTATCGCCGAAAACAAACCGTGTAACAAAAAACCTCAGTGTTTACGAAATCGGTGGACCAGGACTTGGATGACACTGACACCCCGTTTGTGATGGAAACGTTTGGGCATATGTTCAAGGTCTGCCAAGCTATTTGTACCTGTGGTTTGCGGTCTTCGATTTTTTACACGAAGGGCACAATTAACGCCAAGGTGTACGGGAAAGAATGTTTGAGGAAAAGACAGTGCTGCCACTGTACAGAAAGTATAAGGCTCCTCCTCTCTTCTGGACGGAATTCCGTTCACTCCGCCAAGTCGGTTCTGCAGTGGTTGGCAAACAATATGAATTTAATGGAGAATGTGAAGTTTAAAGTGCGAGCGTTTTACAGAAACTAAGATTTTGATTTATACAAACAGTAAAATGCAACCAAAGGTTCTTTTTCTCCAAGAAATCGGAAGCTGAAGTCAAAATTCGTTTTCAAATTTACATCTTTCAATTTCAAAGCCTGCCGTTCCCTATACGGATCTATCAATACACCTTCTCTTCATGTCTATCCGTTCTAGCAATAAAATTACTGTCCCACTCCTAGCGCTTCGCATGGAGATGAGAAATTATCTGCTGCTGCAAAACTTCATCAAAATATGTTATTTTTTCACTCTTTTATTCGAAAATCAATGTTGCTAACTACTTTTCGATACATTCTTTAGTCAACAGTTTATAATCTGTTTTATTTGAACCGTGCAGTCACAAAAAGAATAGCTTAAAATTTATTATTTAATTCGAACCAACTCTTGTTGTTGGAGAATCTAGAAAAACTTATGAAAAGGTCATATTTTCGAAAATTATTCGAGTATGATAAATTTGAATCGCAAATATCTCGACAATGGACATCATCAGAAACTTGAAAATTTGAAATTATTTCAAAAATCAGATCTATCTGAAATAATCGGATTATGTTTATTTCCGCAAACATTAAAATTTTGAGAACTGCACCAAAAGTTGATGTTCAAGCAAATTTTTTTCCTGACATTTCTTCATCTTCAAATGTTGGCTTTAATTTGCGTAATAACTGTAAATTTTTACAATCATAAAACAAATTAAAGTATCGTTTTTGAGATACTAAAATTTTCATGTTAGTTGTCGATTTTTTTTCCGAAATATTTTTTTCTCAGTGTATGTTTTTTTCTTCATTCTTCATAAGGTCACAACTTATCAACAAATTATTTATTGATGTTCTATTTTAAATGATTACGCCCTTCTTCAAACGGACTCTTGCTCAGTCTCCGAAGTCAAACGCGTATGCAAATTTTCATTCAAATAAAAGAATGTCGAAAATAATTTTCCCATATCCAGGTCATTTTGCCTGGAAACACTCATGATTCTTCATTCTTCACTCTCCTGTCGTACCCCAGACTAAGATCTAGGCACTAGGCAATTCGATAAACTATGAAAGAATACCTGCTCGAAGCTAAAAGTATTAAACGATCAAGTTGCAACAGATAGCACTAAACTTTTCGGAGTCAAGCATCTTTAGGCAGCTTTGATTGTCCTCAAATAATGTCGTTGTTTCAGCTTTCTCCCCTAGGTCCACCAGTAACCGTTTCAACCAGACTGCTTCTTGTGATGCTTCAGATAGGGATACAAAATTCGCCTCCGCTGTTGATAGTGAAACACACGTTTGCCTCCGACAAGCCCACGAGATTGTTCCTCCGCAATATTTGAAAATATGACCACTATTGGATTTGCGATCGTTGCGGAATTCAGCCCAATCTGCATCAGCGTAACCAGTCAGACCAGATCAATCACTGCTACTGCTCAGCCTAAGCTCCAGATTCATAGTCCCTTTTAGGTAGCGAACAATCCTCTTCAGCTCGTTCCAGTCTTGTTGGGTTGGAAAGCTTACCTTGCGGCTCATGATTGAAATTGCTGCCGCAATGTGCGGTCTACTATTAACAGAAATATACAACAGCTGCCCTACTACCTTCTGGTACTGTTAATTGTTAGGTAGAAGGTCATCAACCTCTTCGATCTTCATATATCCAACGTCCAACGGAATAGGTGATACTTTCGCAGCTTGAAGACCAACGGAATTAACAACTTCCTCAATGTATTTCCGATGATTAATGTGAAAATCTCCGTCTTGGTCCCGTTTCACTTCGATTCCAAGGTAAAACCTGACGTCACCAAGGCTGCTGACTTCAAAATTGCTGTCTAGAGCTCGCTCCAAATCGATGGTCATCCTCTCGTCTTCGCTTGCCATGATGAGATCGTCCACGTAAACAAGTACGTAGCACCATTTTCCGTTGAACTGCTTCCGGTAAAGGCAGGGATCTGCCTCACATCGCTGGAATCCATTTTCGACTAGCACCTCGTTGAGACTTTGGTCCCATGATCGAGCAGCTTGCTTAAGCCCGTATAAGCTTCTATTCAAACGGCACACCTTGTTTTCCATACCATTGACGACAAATCCGGGAGGCTGCTTCATGAATATCTCTTCCTCAAGGTTGCCGTTGAGGAATGCCGTTTTAAGGAGTGTATCGAAAAGTAGTTATAAACATTCGATGCGTTATTACGCATAAACTACTGTATATATTTTTAGCGTGTAAGCGCCATTTGCTTTGTTTACATGTCAAAAATGATTATTCGGTTCATTCATTTCCGTTGATAAAGTTGTATTCAAAATGTCGCGAATTGAATTTGAGACTAAAAAGAAAATTCTGCACACTTGGTGCACCGAAAAGGGTGTTACTTACAACCAGATTGCGAAAAGAGTAAATGTTCACCCGGCAAGTGTAAAACGCATCATCGAAAAGTTTGGTAAGGAGTGCTCCTCAAGGATTTACCAAGAAGTGGCCGGAAACCCGGCTCCAGCAACCCTGATTTGGACCAAAAAGTTGTGGATTATATTCAACGGAACAAATCTGCTCTACTCGCGATCTAGCCAAGAAGTTCAGGACCAGCATCGGAATGATTCAACGAATCAAGCGCAGGAATGACTTGAAGACGTACAAAAAGCAGAAAGTGCCCAAACAAACTCCGAACAAAAGTCTCGTGCCAAAACCAGGGCTCGAAAGCTGTACAGCTGCATTTTGGACAATGTCGACCAGTGCATTTTGATGGATGACGAAACATACGTTAAAGAAGATTCAAGAACGCTACCGGGGCCGCAGTTTTATACTAAATCTGTTGGGGAACGTGTGCCAACCGCAGATACGACTGTTGCGATGGAGAAATTCGGTCAGAAGGTGCTCATTTGGCAAGCTATTTGCACATGTGGCTTGCGTTCTTCAATTTTCTATACAAAAGGAACTATAAATGCTGAGATTTATCAAAAGGAATGTTTGAAGAACAGGTTGCTACCATTGTATAGAAAGCACCAGTCCCCTCCTCTCTTCTGGCCAGATTTGGCATCGGCACATTACGCCAAATCCACTCTACAGTGGCTGACGGAGAATAACATCAAGTTCGTAGAAAAAGACATCAACCCACCAAACTGTCCCCAGTTGCGACCGATCGAACGCTATTGGGCAATAGTCAAGCGTATATTTAAGAAGGATGGTACAGTGTCCCAAAACATGACCGATTTTAAGAAAAATTGGGCAGCGGCATCCAGGAAGTGCACAAAGGTCACTGTGCAGAATTTGATGGCAGGTGTCAAATCAAAGGTACGGGCATTCTACAGAAATGAACATGATGACTAGTTTTTCCGTTTGGATCTTTTGTAAACATGTTAAGCTATAATAAACTGAAATAGTATGTTAATTTTAACCATGTTTTCATGCCTATTTTATTATTTGGAAGTTTATAACTACTTTTCGATACACTCCTTAACATCAAATTGCTTGACGGTCCTTTTCCTCTTTGCTGCAACAGACAATAGGGTTTCAAAAAGTCGTTTGACGAACTACTGGTGCAAAACTTGATCATAGTCCGTTCCAAAGCGCTGCCTGAATCCTTGAGTCACCAATCTGGCTTTATAGCGTACGATAATGCCTTTCTCGTTCCGTTTGTACTTATACACCCACTTGCATCCAATGGCTCGACGCCCCGCCAGCAAACCAACCAGGTCCCATGTCTCATTTGCTTCAATGGATCCAAGTTCTTCTTCCATAGCTTTCTTCCACCTGCACTGTGTGGGCTGGCCAAAGCTTGCTTCAGCGTTTTCGGCTCATCCTGCATTGAAATTTATGCTGTACACGCATACCTTCCCGAGGCTCTGCCAAAATTCACCTTTTCCGATCGTCGTGCCGTGCACGATTCGTCCTCACAAGGTTCTGCAGGCTGGAGCTCTATGTTGTCTTCACCAAAATCCTCTGGCAGACTCTCGTAATCCAGGTCATCATCGTCAAGCTGATCATCATCAGGGCCGGTCAATAGATGGATATACCAAATCTTGCTCTACTGGCTCCGGCTCGGGTCTGCAGGTAGCCAGAAATTCAACATCACGACTTATAGATATCTTTCCTGTTACTACGTCCAGCAAACGGTAAGCCTTGGACACCTCGCTATATCCGACGAACTTGAGCATTATTGCCTTTTGATCGAGCTTACCACGCTTTTCACTTGGCACGTGACAATAGCCGTCCACTCCGAACCGCTGCATGTGTCCTACATTTGGCTTCTTTCCGAACTACCGTTCATATGGTGTACCATTGAAGGTCCTCGAAGGCGGTCAGATTCTGCATCATAATTCGCCGTCACTATTGCTTCTCCCCAAAACGATTGTCCAGGTTCGCATCAATCAACATGCACCTGGCTTTCTCCACCAGATACCGATTCTTCCGTTCGGCGCTCCCATTTTGCTGAGGGGTGTACGGAGCGGTGAACTGGCCAATAATACCGTGTCTCTTCAGGATTGCTTTCACTTTATTGCCAGTATACGTACAGGACGTACTCTTCCAATCTCTGGACCGCTTCAGGCTTCTTTCGCAACAAATAGACAACCGCATATTTACTATAGTCATCTATGAACGTAATGAAATACCGCCTTCCAGCAAAAGTCTTCGTTCTCATGGGTCCACAAATATCCGTATGTACCCTTTCGGGAACAGCTTCCGATGTATTGTAACCTGGATGCAAACTTCGCCCAAAAACCGAAAATAAGGCCAAACCGGTGCACACTAGTACCGCCATGGACCATCATTATAGAAATATAATTTTAGAATAAAACAAGCATGAAGACGGGTGCATTTTCAGGTGTAAAAAATAAGTGAAAATTAATTATCGGCATCTAGGATTCACTGAAAAAGAAACGATTTATGTTCTCCGAAAATTATAAATCGCCGTTGCTTTTCTTGCGAAAACTGCTGTGAGCGTATAATAGTCTCTCGCTTCTCACATTCTCATCTGTTTCTCCAAGCGAGTGAAAAAGGACGTTTCTCTTCTCAAATAGGTGAAAATTTCGGTCTCTTCTTCAAATCAACAGTCGCAGAACACATCTTCACGGAAAATCACGACATAACGACGAATGGCATCACAATATTACGGACTACATCTACACCCTGGAAATAAGACGTCGCAAAAAGCTTAGAAATAAACAAACAACAGAACACAAATCTACTAAACAAAGACCAAGGCAACGGTTACACATGGCTCTTCAACTTACTACCCAAACGACAACAAAGCCGACGCAACAAAATAATGATAGGTAAACTATTTGTATTTAGAAAATAGTATATATACGGCAAGTGGCGAAGGTTTTCTTTAAGTCGAGTTATTAGTACGAGACACTGAAGAAGCCTGCTCATTGTAGACGAAATACGCGTATCTCTCAAGATGAGCAAAGGTAGTTGGAAAGGTGGAATTTTGTTTGTCATCGCGGTTGGGCACCTTTTTCACTTTGTCCGCCTTCAGTCCTTGACTTCCCAACTTAGCGAGCCACATTTCGCACAGAAAAATTGGGATTTTTCTCAATGATGGCTACCACCATCTTGTCCATTTGTCGGAGCATACTTTTCGATATGTTCCACTTTCAACCTTCCGATCCACAGTCAAGCGCTGATTAAATGAAGTGGAGAGTTTCAGCTGTCATATAAGTGAAACGTTTCAGCAATCCGTGATATAATTCAAAAATCTACACTGAAAGAAATGTGTCCGAAATTCACTGTGGACAGGCTTTAGTTAAAAACTAATCAAACTAGAATATGGTTTAACGTGGACAGTGTCAACTAAGTTTGCAAATGCCTGCACTCTCTGACCAGAGACCTACAGCATACGGAATCATCACGAATGGTTTCACTCAGCTCTTGACAACCAGTTCCTTCGAACGACGGATCAAACGCTTATGAGACGTAATTAAAATCTCATTCATTTGCTTGCTCCTTCCAAGATTTTGTTTCAACTGCTCAGTGTAGTATTTCTTTCTACTGCAGACACCGTCTGTCAACTGCACAGGCTAGGTAATGCCCACAACCGTATAATTTTACTGGCAGACTCTTGACGTCCGTGGCGAAATAACGTAGGCAGGTAGGTAGAATCTCCGGTCCTATAAACTGAGCTTTATCCAATCGTATCATATCCAAGCGGAGCATAAATGCACCATAAATAACCACATCAGAAGATTATGATTGATTGCGGTCTATTAGCGGAATCTAATTCACTCGGTACTTGCAGTGGAAACGTTGCTCCCCTGGAGGCAGTGTTACGTCTTGTGAATGCAAATCATAGCCACTTTATGATCGTGTTTGTTTTGCACCATGGTAATATCTATAATTTACCGTGAATTTGCGAACGATCATGATTATCAAACACTGCAGACGATGTATCTACCATCTTTCCTTCAATATCTGCGACATGCCAGACGTTGGAAAAGGAAATTAAGAGTCAATTCTGGACACAAATATAATCACAACAAGAATCACAGAAAGTTAATTGAGTGTCGCTGCTGGGGTCTTCTTGGGAAGACACGCTTGCTTTGTTGATCTCGTTTGTGTCGTCGCGCCGTGTCGTTCAGATTTATTGCTATCCGCGACGAGAGAAAGAGAGAGAAGGAAAAGAACGGTGAACCTCGTTTCGTTTGCCCGAGGTCCGCCGTGAGGTTAAGTGGGTGTGAGCGTGCGCGCAGACTTGTATCCTCAACTATCTTTCTTGATTATTCAATCATCAATTCGATTCGGAGCTACCACGGATGACGGCAGGCCGGAGATGCTTGCACACTTGTTGGCATTATAATTCGATCGACTTTCGGCAAGCGAGCAAAACACTTGGATTGCGATATTACTTCCTACTTCAACTGTTGCTGCTCAATTGATGGATTGAGCGGGATCAATTTGCAACGTGCAGCTCTTAGTAATTGACCTAAATTATTCCCACCGTCAAACGCAAACAGATTGTTTGCCACTGATCGGTATGTTAATAGTTAAACAAGCGCGAACTGTGCGCGGCTTCATTCATGAAAAGTGCGCAGAAACGGCTGAAATGGTATAAACATACGCGGGCTTGCTGGCCGATATGGGGCAACATCTGGCCGAAGATGGATTTGGTCTGGTGGAAATGTTGGAGTAATTGAATTTAAATAATTGCTTGAGCTGAACGGAATACCTGATGGATGTTCAGAAGCACTCCCAGCGTTCACCAACCTTCGCTTTCGGTTTCGTCGACTGCGATGTTTAGAAGTTAATGGGAAGGCGTATGTTTATATAAAATACCACGAAACAAATTTATTCGTATTAAGTAATAATAATTTTTAAGAGGCTTCAAATTGTCAGTTGACAACCAGGAAGAAGGCAACCATCCTCCGGTCCTCACAAGTTCCTATTACAGTGCTCTACGAGTCATATAATTACTACAAAAAACATAGAGATATTGGTTGATGTAGGCTGGGCAATGTTGTCAATTTGACAATAGTGACAATTTTACAATAATTAGAATTCTGTTTATTACAGCAAAATAAAACTGGGCTCTTCGATCACTTAAATTGCTGTCGTAGAAATTTTACTAAGGCTTGTTCGCGACAAAATCTAGACCTCTAAATACGTCTGGAAAACTTCTTCAACGCGTGAAATATTTCGCAGTCTGATGAACGTATGTCTGTGCATTGTGTAAAATCAAATTTTAGTGATACTAGAAGCTTTTACAACGAAGATGGCGTCGAAACAAGAGCGAGTGCGAAAAGCAATTGTGTGCGCTCCTAATGAAAATCCGGATCTGGCAGTAAGAGAACTTGCAAAACAGCTTGTATTTCCTGCAAGCACTGCCTATAACGTTCCTAAATCTGTCGAAACACGTTTGACAACAGCCAGGAAGGCTGAGAGTGAAACAAAAACGGATCTCAGGAACCACCAGAAGGACGCGAAGGTGGAGCTAATATTGCAAAAGAGACCAGATCTTTTGGTACGCTAGAAAAATAAAAATGTCACCAGGTTTCGTGCATACTTCCAAACACCATTAAGGTATAAAGTCGTTCAAGGTGAGACACTGTACCGATGCCGTTATGATAAACTGAATGTGACGGCTAAAACCCGGGCTCGCAAGTTCTATCGCGAATATTTGACGAAGTAGTCCTGCGCGAAAATGGACGATGAAACTTATGTGATGGAAGACTTGAAGCAGCTTCCCGGAATGTCTTATTATACTGCCCTGCAACGGAACGGCGTAGAGGAGCTTTCAGGACGGAGAAGTTTCCCTAAACAATATTTGGTTGGGCAGGCAATGTGCAGATGTGGTCGAACAAGCCAAAGCTTCATCACTACCGGAACGGTAAACAAAGAAATATACCCTAAGGAATGCCTAAAAAAGCGATTGTACAGATGTTTTGGAGATGTAGAGTGGAGTTCATGTTCTACAAAAAGGTGATCCATCTAGCTACCGACCTATTAGTGGCATCGGTCTCTGAAGAGAGGACTCTTTCAATATAAACAACAACCTACAACTATAGACAAAATTCGAAAATATTGGACAAAAGCAGCTAAATTGGTTGCAGAGAAGTCTGCACAGACCCTTATGGCTGGAGTAAACTCAAAAGTTCGTAGTTTCTTCATGCAGCCTTATTAAGTAACTGTTATTAGTTTTAAGATGACTAATAATGCACAATTAAATGAATAAAAAATGCATCTTGGATTGAACTAACAGCAAATTTGTTTTATTCCAAATTTAATCTGTCCAGATTTTGTCGCGAACAAGCCTTAGAACGGTATATATGTCTTACATGTCTGTTGCTTACAGGAAAAAAAAACAAATATCTTTTGATTAAAAATGTCTGCCTTTCCATGACTATTATAGTATAAATACGAGCCGAGTATTAGTACACGACACTGAAGAAGTCTGACAGAAATATCTGTCAGTCAAGATAATCAATAAAGGTTGTTGGAATAAAATGGGAATAACTAATCTTTCTTTTCATTTTCTAATCCCATTATAGTGTTTTGTTTTTTGTATTTCAACTTGTCGTATACAGATTCTGTTGCTACTACTAAAGTTCTATGCTATCTATCTACAATATAATTTAGTTTAAAACGTTTTTATTGAACCAAGTTCATTTCAGTTCATCAAAAAACAAAAATAACTTCTTATTAGGTAGATGCATGAAAAAGGGTATGATAAAAATAAAATCCCACATTCGCTTGAAAAAGGATTAAATGAATTATAAGATAACTCCCAGCTAGATTCTAAAGGACGCTAGGGATTGATTTGATTCCACGCTTCCCAAGGAGAAACACAATAAATGTCCTTGTTGGCGGCGCCATCCTTAATCACATTGTGGTGCAGTGTTGTCAACAGATTTTCAATGGAATTTCAATCTGGACTCTGTTGAGGTCATTCGAACGGTAATCTACGAAGTAAATGTAAATAGTTCTTGGTTTTTAGACAAAATCATTTCGCAATTCAGCCTTTTGTACAGAGTCCTTCAACTTCTTCTTGAGAATGTCAATATAAACGTCAGTAGTACCTGAAATTCGAGCCAAATTTCTCACGCCAGACAAAGAGAAACAGCTCTAAAGGGTGTCCCACATCAAATTGCATGACGGAAAAAATCAGTGGGGTTGTGTACAAGACACGACCGGTTGACGTAGACTACGTTAAACCAAGTGATGCATTATGTCAGGGAAATTCTATGGGGCTATTATTAGCGTTAAAAAGGTTTCAATTATTCGTGCCGGACGCTTACCCTTACCGATAGAAGCAGTTTAAGTCACAATATGACGGGTGCGGCTCTTATGGGACATTAGTCCAGCGTTTTGAAGCCAGTATGTAAGAAAATTCTATTGTACGCTCTTGAGATATTATTTGGTGGCCCTGAAAAAGGCTGTTTGATTTTATGAAGTCAGTGCGTGGGAAAATTCTCTTGTACACTCTTTATAACTCTTTGGTGGCCCTAAAAAGGGCCTTTTGGTTTAAATGATGACACGGTCACGGTTGCACGTTTTACGATGGACTATCTTTAAGGCCTAGAAGATAGTTGAGGATCTGTTAGGGAATATAAAATTATTAAATTAATGATAGTTTTGCTCATTCTTATAATCATAATCGCTTAACATTACTAAATGTTTATTCGTATGTCATACGGTGCCTGAATAGCCTGCATCTCGGAATTCTCACCATCGCCGGAACCATCAACAATGTTTTGCATCGTTTGGGGGATTCAGTAACGACAGGCAGCGGAAGAAATTCTATAATACATACATAAATAGAATGCCTTTGCATAATTCAACTTCAAAGAATCAAAAATTTGCAATTTATGCAATTTTAGCAATTCTGGATATCAAGGGTAATAATAAACATTGAAATACTCTAGAATTCAAATAACGATAAAATTCGTTATCAGAAAATATCCGACAGGTTGAGTGATTGTTATGAAAACACAATAATCAATTGCAACATTTTCAGATGTGTAAGCGTCTCAAAAAATGTTAAAAGTTCAGGAAGTTTTATTAAACACAAAATAACAAAAATTATCTTGCAGTTTTTGTAAAGTTATAAAGGGTACATGTCCCTTGACTCAGTCGATTATGTAGCGCACGATTACAATTTTAGCTATAACTCATACAATAATTTAGCTAGAAACGATATTCAACTAGTTATACCTTTACTAAGACATGCTTAACAATGCGTTTGCTGTACTGGACCATGAAAAGTCACCAACAAACATTATTGAGTCGAAAACTTTCGATGGATATGGATATCATTAACGATTCTTGTTCGAACGAAATTCAGTAAAGTTTATTTATTTCATTGCTCCGGGCATTCGGCTATATTCGGTATACTATACGGAATATAAAGCTACTTGATAACATCTAAATGACTTTCTCATGTGATCAATCGGCCATTTCATTTCAAAACATTAAAATTCCCACTATATTCATTTAGTTAGATAGGTGTTGGTATGAATAAGCCCTTCGAAAAATACACAACCGCTCACTCTTACTTTTCCATTGAAAACTTTTATATTCTACATTTCACTATGTGATGAATACATGAGGCCAAAGTTGGGAATATAAGGTCAAATTCGTACCTTAAATATGGTCTATGGTTTTTTGTGAAATTATTATTCATGTTTCAATGTGAATCTCAGGTAAATTAGTGAATTCATTATGGCTTAAACTTTAAGGAAATCGAAAAATATATAAATATAGTACATCCCGCAGAAGAAAGAGGTTGAGTTTTATAAAATATCATTATTCTTTGCAATGAGTATGGGAAAAAATATTGGTTAATGTATGATAAATTCTTATGAATATAAAATAAACACCTGATAAAATAATCACACATTAAAACATGTTCAGCGCATTAGTGGTATCGATATCATGTGTAGGTTCATATGCAGTAAAAGCATGCTGCACATGTCATCACCAGAATACATATATTGTCAAGTTGATTTTAATTTAATAGATACCAATTTCCTACCTCGAACCTTCTTCAGCGTCCGAACTAGTTGTTGGCAACGCATTACCTCTTGCTGCTTTCAATTTCGCCCGATAACTACGAGCTCGCTCGGCATCGGTGCTTGGTCGTTTTGGAGGATTTCCCGTATGTTTGCTCTTTATGCGCTTCCTGAATCTGCACAAGCGTTCTGGATCAAATCGGTTAGGCATTCTCACTTTCACTATGTTTCTCAATACGTTTTTCTTCCTAGAGGTAGGACTCTATCCAACGCGAATCGTTAACACAACAGAACAACTGTTTATAACACACTACTAATTGGAATTTACAGAGAATGTTGGTTCGGAATATCATGTTCGAAATCGAAAATGGTGTCCGTGATAGGGAATTTGTGTGCTCTAAGGTATGCGACGAATGGAAAACAAGTTTTGCTAATACCACTGGCTGCCAATCGACAATTTGAAACGAAAATCTCAATCAAACAAATCCTCAAGCTGGGAATATTAAATTGAAAGTAGCAAAGATGGATTTGTATCTGGTAGGATTTTTCGGTGAAAATAAATCAAAGCAACCGGCAGGCTTTGATTTATTTTCACTGATTTTATGGATCCGCTGCATAGTACACTGTTGCCTTGTAACGATTTGGCAAAATCCAATCTGACTGTCAATCGACCGAAACGTAAGATAAACTCTTATTCAAATAACTCTCTTAAACAATAAATTGAATTTATTTATTCATTCATCTCGGGTTGCGCCAACCAGCTAGGAAAAAATTTTCACCGTCGGAGAATTGTCCTGCTCGCCTTCCATGGAGGCTCTCCCGCAAACAGGACGAACAAATCGGCACTAGATTAAATGACGCACAAACCAAACGAAATATTAATTTAATTCTTTTATAAACAACTCTCTGAACCGGATTGGTTGTCCTCAAAAGGACAGATTATCAATTTATGGATTGCGCTAACCAGCTGGGTAAATTTTTTACCGACGGCTCGCCCTCCATCGAGCACCGAACTAAATTTATGATTAGTTCTTTAATAAACAACTCTTTTATTTTAATTGATTGTCCTCAAAAGGACAGATTATTTCCACCAACTGCTGCTCGACCCATAAAGACGCTTTCCCCCGAACAGCAGCGTTTTCGAAGTCGCGGCGAAACAATTGCCACGATGAGGTAAGATGGCGGCTTGCACAAACCGACGCGGTTGTGCGCCCCCATCCATAATCCGCCATTATACCTCATCGCGAAGATCGGTGTTTGGAAGAGCCTCAGTACTAACCACCCCAGCTGCTACGCGACCACCAGCTGCGTCTGCGACCAACTCCGCTGCCGGACGAATGAAGCAGCTGCCTGCGACCAGCGACCAGCTATCAGCGACCATCTCCGCACAGCTTCAATGCTGCCAAACGACTGAGGCAAAATTTTCCTTAGTGTTCGTTTTACACCGTTCTCAGCTGCTTGCGAGACGTACATGGAGAGACGAATGACATGATTGGTTAAAGTCTCTCTCTGGTACAAAGAAGAAGAAGAAGAAGATGATGCAAGACGTTCCTTGCTTCGATTTGAAATCTGTGATAGGAAATTTGGTAAATTTACTCTGCAAAATGACATTATAAGACATCACCTTATATTTGCGTTTATTTCAATAGTTTACTATTGTTTGAGAATAATGTTTGACAATTGAACTGGAGCGCGGTAAAATTTCCGACCGATTGAAGAAGAAATCATGTAAATCTATCGTAGATTATTTGAGTTATTCGCGTACAAAACGTACGGTTTTTCGTGACGGTAGCAAAATTTTAGATTTTCATTTGACACCCTACCCTTGCCGTAAGACGTAGTCTACGTCAAAAATGCTGTACAAAATTGGGGGTTTTAATTAAAAAAGGATGTTTTTTTTTCCCATGTGTATCGATTATGGGCGTTCTTTCTAGCACACTTTTTTTATGAATCTCAACTATTTTTTCTCGATTTTTAAACAAGAAAAATCATTGTCTCATATCAAGGCGGACTTTTGGCAGCTTCCGGGGCTAATATTTTGTACCGCCCAGCACAAGTTTGCTGTTCCGAAGGAAGTAAGGAAGCAGAATGTGGCAAAAGGAGTGCGCGATTCGTGACTACCGGGACGGGGAGATCTTCTCAGCTCGAAAAAGTAGTTTCTGTTCAATTTCTGTTCAATATCATGCACATAAATGGAGCGTCACAAAACATAAACAAATCCATTACACATCGTGTAAAGTTTTAGGACATTGCCGAAAATATTGTGTGCAAAAGATCATTTTTGTTAGAAGTATTTCATGCAACCTGCAGCTTTGTGAGGATTGGTATATAATTGTACATGCTCTGATATTTACATCATAATGAAAATTCAGTTTTTTTTTCTGTGTACCTCAAAGAGTGCCTACAGAAGCGTCTGCTTTCTCTGTTAAAACAACGATCTACGATCTTCTGACCGGATCAAGATTCATGCCACTATTCAAATGTTGTCCTGGAGTGGAACGAAGCGAGGTCACTTTCGTACCCAAAGACATTTACCCTAGGAGGAACTAAGGCCCATCGGAAAATACTGGGCTATAATGAAGCAGGCACTACGGAAGCATCCCAAGGAGGTCAAATCTGAGGAAGACATGAAGAAAAAGTGGGTTTCCGCCAAGGTGCGTCTCACATGAATTCGATCAAATATAGTTAATAAAGTTTACTCGAATTATTCGAAGTTACTGCATCAACTTCAATTCGTTGCACATTACTGCACAGAACATGCGACGTAGTAGTCGTGTTTAGCAACGACTCGGCTTTCAGCAACGTCAGACGTTGACGTTTCCCATCAGTAACCAACCATATAAGCATTTCAATTTTTATGTTGTGGATTTTTCCATCATCGTCCATTACCGCAAATGTGTGCTTGAAAGTACTGGTTATGATTTTAAGTTTTGAAGTGCCACTGAAATTAAGGAATAATGGGAAGCTAAATAAACCTTTCGAGCTGGTAGTTGCATTCGGTTATTTCCATGAAAGTTTTTTTTTTCTATTCGGGACATAAGCCACTGAGACCAGTAATTTGATCTATTGTAGTATATCCCGTTTCCTTTGTTTAGTGCATGTCGAGTTACTTCATCACTATTGAGAAATGATGAAGTTTTCGGTATTGTTACAGTTGTCATTGTTTGTGTTGTTGGCAATGAATCAGGTTTAATTGAAAGTTTTCGCTGTTTAAACCTTTTGTGAGCGACAGCACTCTTCAAAGGCGCGCCCCTTTATCAGTCAAAACCGGATTTATTGCAAACAAAACAAACAATAACTCCGATACTGACCATGCATCAGAACCCTAGTTATAACCAATACAAACTAAAGAACATCAAGTAGAAAATGAGAATTCACATAAATGAAGACTAACCATGTTTTCTTTATTCCAATCTCATCCTCGGTGGCGAAACCCGAGTATTGTAACTTTTCACAAGACATAAAATGTAATAAGGACTATTATACGTTCCTTTGACTACAAAAACAAATATGTTCCCTAGTTTGAAATAATCCGGACTAGGGTTCGGTGGTAGATCTGATACCCCGTAACTCACCACGAAAAGGTGATCTACCAGCGTTACGGGTTACGCCATGAAAGTTAATGGAAACTATTTCAGGAAATACTTCTTCCGCTTCGAATTCCGTCCTGCATGGGAATATAAAGGCGTCGCTATGAGTTGAATCTAAATCAGGTTTGGAAATCAATTCCGCTGAGTTCCGATGATTTGTGGTTAATTGCGGCGGTTCATTTAGCTGTAATTACTTATCGACGAACTCGATTCTTGTAGTCACAAATACGAATGCAGAATTTCGGGTTTCAGTTGGGTTTGCACTTGAAACTCTAGTGTCGTCACTATGAGACGCATTTCACTCAGGATCAGAATTTTTTCCGCCGTATCTAGTTGGACAACTGTGGCTGGTTGATTTATTATTTCTGGTTGTAATTCGTCCATCTAATCGAAAGTGGTACCGATGCTGGCAAACTCGAATTCATTATTTCGGAGGTTTGTCCCATCGAAGAATTGTTGTTCGTCCACACTTATTCCCAGCCGCTGCAACATCATCGCGTAGTTGACGTTTCTTGCGAGCAGATAAACAAAACAATGAAATTACCTGTGCTACTAGATCGATTGAAAATTGCAAATCGAGGAAATCGAGATTATTCACATTGATGTGATGCAGTCTGATTCAAATTTGCTGCGCTTGATATCAGTGAGACACCCCTAGGTTTCCGCACAGGAGAAGCTGCAGCCAGATGTTGTACAGAACCTAATGGATGGAGTTAAAGGTAAGGTGCGAGCGTACGGTCATAATATTGAAGTTGCATGAAATTAATATGCCAAAAGCGTTTTTTCCTTGGTGCAATTTGACGCGGGACACCCTTTACATTATCATGTTGCTACTTTTCTGCTTTATTGTGGCTTGAAAATCGGTCGTCCTCTTTCCAACACATTCATAATTAAAACTTTGATATGTCGGTCCTCTAAACACGTTTTCAATACTCTGTGAGCTTGTTTATGTTTTCGAACCAATATCATTTTCGTGAATCTTTTCTTGAATTCATGCTTAGCTATGTTTACTACAAATTTTGGGAACTTTTCCTGAACTATGCGAACTGTGAACATCGGTGAGTCATAAGTAGCGGAATATTTTCACAAGTCCATACAAAGTGCATTTAATGTTTGAAACAATTGGACAGATAGTGGCTATTCAATCTATCTCATGATTCCCTTGCCATCACGTTAGGACTACCTTGAGGTTTACCTTTTTAGCACATCTGATAACACGGGATTTTGAGTGCAAAACGTGAAGTTGGTATGTGCGTGCAAGACCGAATCAGCATGGTTCGCGTGTTCGTTTGATTCCGTTACCTATTGAGTTTCTTTGCTATAACAATTTAAAAATTTATACTGAATAAATAACACCAGGACTGATCATAGATGGCAGTATATAATTTGCCACAAAAGTCCAACTCAGTGGACGCAGTGGTTCTATGCCCCAACAAAAAAATAAAGAATTTGTAAGTAGATTGATATTTGCGTAAAAGTCATTGGTAAACGTCAAAAATGAAGATGAATAATTTAAAAGGTTCTTTGAATTTACTCTTGGATCAAATCGGTCATTTCTAAAGTTCGTCGACTAGAGAACAGAAGCTAGCCATTGTGTTTCTTTTTTCATCTACCGAATTTTGTAGAGGTGTGTTCAATTGGTTTTCTTATTTAAGTAATGATGGAAATACAATTTATTGATTTCGGAAGAAGTTTTTTATTTAAAGTGTGCAATCAGCCACCTCTTAGTCAGCTTCAACAAAACAATCTCCCAAATATAGGGAGTTAGAGGGGAGACGGGGGGAGGGAGTTAACCAGGTTTTCTTTCAGCGTCGTGTTGGGATAATTACTGTCGTGGTACGACTGGAATCCTTCCAGCATACAGATTTCTCGATCCATCCATCCATAGTTCTCTAAGTTTTCCACTAACGTTCTTCGTAAGGTTAGAAACTGATTGACAAGCTACGATTTTAGGCGCTCTTAACCAATCTCTTTTGAGCTTTCTCACTGCATCAGCTGGCTGAACATGATAACAAAGTACCTCTTGACCAGAGCTAAACATCGTTCAATGAGACGAATTTCAGGGCAATTTGAGAGATGCGTGTACTTTGTTATCTTGTTTTCCTATTTCTACCAAGCCATGATCTAAAGCTCGATTCAAAGTAAATCTGGACGCACGGTTTAATACACCACCGCGACCCTGGTGATTGGAACAAAAGACGTTTTACAGGCATTTGTTGATGTTCCATTGACGACGAAATGGGTGCAAATTGATTGATCGACGCATCTCTAAATTACGGACCATGGAACTTGAGAAAAGAAAGTTAATTGTGCACAAACATCTAGAGAACCCTTCGTGGTCAGTCTCAAAAAAAGCAAAAGCTTTAAAATTCTCAAAGTCAACGGTGTGTCTTGTAATCAAACGTTACAAGGATTCTCTGAGTGTGTATAGAGCACAGCACATCTATCATAAAAGTGACACTAGGAACAAAGAGCTGAGTCCTCGTGAAAGGCAACCCAGGTGTTTCCATACGTGATTTTGGCGAAGAAATACTATTCCAACTTTTCCACCGTGCGTAACATTTCAAGAGAAGGATATAAGTCTTTTTGTGCCAGTAAACAGCCAAATCGCTCCCTGAAACAAAGTGGCCAAGAAGCGAGCATGATTACTATACATACGAGTTTTGAAGAAATTTGATGACGGTATTTTAATGGATGACGAAACATATGTCAAAATGGATTATAAACAAATCCTCAGACGAAAATTTAACCTGTTCTGTTGGTCGTAGGGATGTGCCTTCCAGATATAAATAAGTTTTTGCTGATAATTTTACTCGGAAACGAATGATTTGGCAAGGAATCTGCAGTTGTGGCCATAAAACCAACGTTTTCGTCACATCTCACACAATGACGTTGAAGGTTTACATTGAAGAGTGTCTGAAAAACGGAGTTTACCCTTCATTCGGCAACACAAGACCAACGTTACGATTTGGCCGGATCTTGCCAGCTGCCACTATTCTAAGGAGGTTCTAGAGTGGTATGCTGCAAACAATGTTAATTTCGTCGCCAAAGAGATCAATCCTCCGAATTGCCCTGAGCTCAGACCGATCGAAAAATATTGGGCAATTGTCAAGCGAAAACATCGAGGATGCGGTAAAGAAGTGACAAATGCACAACAAATGCGTTTAAAGTGGAATAAGTTCGCCGGTACAGTGTCACCAGCGACTTTGCAGACCATGATGGCATCGATCAGATCAGTTTTAAAATGCTTCACCGTGAAATTTTTCCCGCGATTTATGTTCGTTTGATAGAACTGTACAATCCGCTTGCGTAAAGCTTCTTTCTTCGAGTTGGAACACAACAAAATATGTGATTATGTTGGAGAGACAGAGAGGATTGATTCACATAATCTCTCTTTTCTCTGTGTACGTATGAGGTTTGGTATTAGAGTTAAATCATTCTAAGTTTGAGTTATACCTCGTTATTGAGTATGTGCCATGTTGTCAAATCAGTGGTATCATACTTCTCGAGCATTGATTGAGTAAATATCTGCATCGATGCTCATCTACGATGACGGATTGGCAAATTTACCGCAGAGCAAACAATCGCATTGTTTCCAACTTTTAAGTGAAAATCGACGTATGCGTCGTCACGTTACATCTTCTGAAGATGTAATGTTGCGTTGCACTTCTGCTAGTGCGAATAGCTTCGTACGTTTCATCTTGCGTCATTGTATAGTTCTTGCTCTTGGCAAGACTGTGTTTCACAGGTTTTGGCAGCTTCTTCTGCTGCTTGTACGTTGTTATTTTCAATCTCTCTTTGCACGAAAAAAAAATCCTTGCCCAAATCCGTGAACTGCAGTCATGAATTTGAGAACAAGCAAACATCCTGAAAACGTGAACTAGTTCACGGTCCGTTTTCTTTCTCGGGAAGATTTTTTTTTCTGTGTGGTTCGTTGAACGTTGGACTGACGACGAGGTTTTTGGCCAAATCGCGAACTAAGGCCACTTTTGCCTTAGAAAAAGCTCACCCGATGATATTGTCCAGTTTGTGGTTCGACTCTTCTTTTATTTCACCCACTTTGTGGCAGGTCCGCATGGGAATACTCCTCCTCAAACTTCCGGATCGCAATACACACCGCACACACATCTACGTTTTCCAGTTTCGTCTACTTTCTTAGTGATAATCCTGGAATAGGGCATTTCCAGCCAGAAACGCTAAAAATATATTGATTGTCTCGACAGTTTCCGGTTTTAATGAAATGTTGTCCATATGTAAGTTTATACCCAATGTGTGATCCCTGATCGCTTACCGGTCAAATTTGTTCCCCACACCGACTAGCGAAGCAGGCGATCAACATCGATGGGATTGATGGGGTGAGGGTTTGCAATCCTCATGCAAGAAGGGTTCAAACCCAACTCAACCAATTGGACACTTCCGGAAACACTTGTTTTTCAGCGACACAAGACACATGCTAATCCTAAACACATTTATTTACACCGTGAACATTAGTAGACATATATTCATTATTCTAAACTTTACTTAAAATTAGACATTAAAAACCGAACTTGTAAAACCGGCGGTTTGGCTTATGCCGTGTATATCGGTGGCTAGTGGATAATGTACTGGCCGTTGGTCAGTTTCATCCTGCTCAGCAGACTTTCGGAGATCCGAGGCGATGTTATCCGGCGTTAGCTCTCGTGGAACTCGTCGCTCATTTATCGCGTGCGACTGGATGCTGCACTGATCGTAATGATGATGATGCTGATGATCAAGAGATGGTGAGTGTGCTGAGATCTTCGGTTCGGCTAGCTACGCGGACATTCGCATTGTTTCGCTTGACCACCTGAGCTGGTGTTATGATTGATTGTGTTGGCAGGGTTGTAGTTTGAGGGGTTCGTCATACTCTCCAACACCCAAGATAACATCTTTCATTAAAAAAAAAATCTTAAATTTCCTGGACTTATTTCCTAAAAAAATCATAACATGTAAACGATTATTCTGATTAAAATTTCGTCTGAGAAGAAGTTGTAGGTCATTAAGTGTTCTATAAGAAAAAAACACATTGAAACTAAAAAAATGTAAATTCCTGCTAAAAAACATAAAACATTGATTTTTTGGAAGCCCACCCCCTTCGAATGTTGTAAAAAAAAAACTTGAAGTTATTTCCTAAAATTTGGTGAATAGTTGAAGACGGTCATAATTTTACTGTATGAAATTTTTGTTTTAAATTTTAAGAGATATTTTGAATTTTGGGGAATCGCGTATTTTATAACATAATTTTACGCAAAATAGACTGTACGTATTCATTTTGATTAAAAAAATATAAAACTTTTTTTTTTCATAAACTCAGCAGTTATTGCGAATTATATTAAAAGGAAATTATGTTGTTACAATATTTTTAGCCATTTTCAAATGTTAGTCGCGATGTCCACAACAAAATGACACATGATAATTGATAAATGATATGTGGTATACAGTGTTGGCGAAAAAAATAAATGTACTCGTGACGAACACTACTTTATAAATTTCTCCCACATAACAGAACACCGATGGTAACGCTAACAATGTGTGTGAACAACTTGTATCCACATAGTAGCAACTGAGAAAACTTATACACGCCTAACAGTTCTATTCACTGTTTGTGAGTTATTTTGATGTAAACAAGCGATTTGCCTCCGGCGAAAAAAATAAATACATTGCTGTTTCTGATTATTATTTCGATGTTTTCGCCACAAAAAAAGTTCAGAAACGCTTGTTAGTAACAAATACGCTATTGATTGCATGCACAAAAAAATAAGTTTATTTTGATGTTTGGCAGAAACATGGGTCGAAAGCAACATTGTACTCCTCTGGAAATGGCGCTGATCCGGAAGTGGAAGGAATATGGTAAATCATATCAGCAGATAGCCAGTGATTTGGGCCGACCATTGCAAAACGCTCTAAAACCACAATTGAACACCGAAACCAGAGGGACAAAACGGATTACCAGCCACCGAGAGGATACACTAATCATCCGAGAAGTGAAAAAAGATCCATTCATAAGCAAAATAAGCAAGATCCAATTGAAGGCTAGTTCACGAACAATAAGGGATCGTCTGGTACAAGCCAAATTGTTTGCTCGAGTGCCAAGGAAAGTTCCGCTTCTCCAAAAACGGCACGTTTTGGCAAGAATTAAGTTTGCCAAAAAGTACTACAACTGGGGTGTAAATAAATGGCACACTGTTTTATGGACAGACGAGTCAAAATTTAATCTCTTTGGCTCAGATGGAAAACAATTGGTACAAAGACCAGAAAACTATGCTCTCGATCCAAGATTTACCAAAAAAAAAAAACGTTAAAATTTGGTGGTGGTAACATCATGGTATGGCGCTGCTTTTATGATGCTGGTGTAGGACCTATTCATCTTATAACCGGTAGGATGAATGCTGGCGACTACGTAAATATTTTACGTAGTATAATGCTTCCATATGCAGAGGAGAATATGCCATTGCGTTGGATCTTCATGCAGGACAATGATCCTAAACACACTGCTAAGAAAACTCAGAAGTGGTTAGGAACCAAAAAAATTAATCTGCTCGAATGGCCAGCCCAGTCCCCAGGCTTAAACCGTATTGAGAATCTGTTTATGATTGGTAAAGATGAAGTCGCTAAACATAAGCCGAAGAATAATTCGGACGTATGGAAGGTCGTACAGGATGCTTGGTGTGCGATTCCAGTTTCAACTTGTGAAAAATTAGTAGCAAGCATACCACGAAGATTAAATAACATTCTCAAAAACAAAGGACACGCTACGAAGTACTAGATATTCTGTTTCTTTCACCCACGTAAATCTGACACAATTTGAAGTGAAATAAAACTTCTCTGTTATATTATACAAAAACATCGTAGGTGTATTTATTTTTTTCGCTAAGTGTTACACACCAATCTACGCAAAACTGGCTAGATTTCACTTAAAACGAATATTCACAAATGTTAATAAGTTAATCGTTCGATAAAAGCGGCAAATTGTTCTTTGCGCAAAATATCGAAATTGACTTATACGGGCTGTGTATTTATTTTTTTCGCCAACACTGTATGTCATGACTACATAAAAAATAAGCAAAGTAAATTTTTAAAAACAAAAAAGGAGACGCTAGAAGATGGTGAAATCATAGTTATTTGTAATTTTTCTGAAAACTACACATATGTTCTTCAAGATGAAATGGAAAGTTATCATTGGAATAAGCCACACAGTAGCAGTTCAGTTGTTTATCTAAAAAATATTGGAATATTTAAAATCATAAATTACAATTAAAAAGATTATTTTTATGTCAGACGGAGCAGCGTTGCAATATAAAATAAAAACAAATTTTGCTAGCCTCTGGGGCAAGGATGGTTTCAATCGTATCTTAAATCATTCATTGCACGCTCATTTTTGATTCAATAAACGCACACAATAAGAACTTCTGCTTCACATCTCAAACAGAAAACTGATGTGGCAAAGTAATTATTGAATGAACTTAGCATGAACTTAGCGGCCTGTTCATCACAGCTTGCTTGTAAAATTTCGTAAAATGTTTCGTTCATTGGCTTCTGTAGGTAATTCATTTTCGTTTCGTGATTTGATTGAGTGCAAGTGCTCGAAGCTTTCGATCGGATCACTTGGTGATTGTGTTTTGCCGGGTTCGAAACAAAAATGAATCGGAAGACGAAAACTCAAAAAGAAAAAAATCTACAAGCAGTGGAGCAAATATAGCACGGCGAAACTGTTATTTTTCGGTGTGCAGTTGACATTGATAGTGCCCGGAAATGTGGTTATCCACAGAAACAGACGTTTGTCGCGGGCAACTTTAAGAGACACTTTCAGACTAATCACCCAGAAGTCCTGAAGGAATTAGCATTAGATAGCAAAGTTGATGACGAACCTGTACAAAAGAAACAAAAGGAAGAGCCTGTGCAGAAGAAGCAGGAGCAAAAAGTACCCAAGTTACTAGTGGACATGGAAAAACGAAATGCACTTCTTGGGCTACTTCAGTTGGTGAAAGTCAATAACTTGCCATATAATTTCATTGATTGGGTGGGCTCTAAAACCTTGATTCACTCTGTTTTGAGGGCTTGTGGATTTCAAATGACACGTCATCGAGTTGCGAAATTCGTTCAAACAGCTGCTGCCATAATACGTGACATTTTGAGGTTACACAAGAACTGTTGAATACAAATTAATATCATTATCGTTACAAAAACCTGTTTTAAACAAATCACATAATCACAGAAGTGCGTTTTTGAAAAAGCAATCACAATCTCAGAATATGTTTTCTTACACAGATAAAAAGAAACACTGAATTTTCTGCGTTATCTAATGCACATAAAGGGAATGCTAGATTTGGCAGAAAATAATGGGATATTTCATGTAAATTTAAGCCAGATAACGCCTAAATCAACCCTGTTGTATGAAAGATTGCAAGCAATATCGTTGTTTACGCTCTTTTGGCTTGGAATTACACGAGGGGAAATATTACGCGCTTGTTAAAGTTAATTATTTTTTTCTGTGTAGGTACATATCACCATAAACTTTCTATATTTACTGTTCACTTCTCTTCGCGCAATTGCCTCTGCTAATGTTGGCATTTGCATTGTGTTCCTGATGTTCTTGTTGACAAATATAATGTTTTTTCATTTCCTTAAGAATACAAACTATGTTCCATAAACTGATATACCACATGGCATCGCTGGTGATTATATACCATCATTATCCAGGGATCGTTAACTCTTATCAGATCCATGTCTAATCCTTATGAATGTTGACATATTCACCAACCGGGCATTGATTATCCTTATTAATCGGAACGACGTTTTCTTTCCCTTCCAACTTTACATAAAATCCTTCATCAATTTTAAGCTGGCCTGAAATTTCACATAAAGTATCAATTTTAAAATTTTCGCTTTTTGAATAGTATACTTCCCGTAAACATCATGAGTTCATATTTTATTTAAAACACTGTGAAAACAATCTTTTTACTGAAGGCCGACTCAAAGATGCAAAGACAATCGTGTTTTGTTTTTAAATTTACTTGCAGCCCAACGAGTACAGAGAAAGGTTAAACAGGTCGCCAAATGCGTATGTATTAGTAAGCCGAAAATTACAGTAAACATAATAAGTGACGCCACTAATTGCACTCGCAGCTCATTGCTTGCTGCCCAGCACTGATTTTTGCCTATGTAATTTTGTTGTCATAAGGGCTAATGTTGTATTTATAATCCATCACTTTTTCCGTAAATTTCTCGAGAGTGAAACATAGTTCAAATAAATTATAGATGTAGGTTGCTTACGATTGCAGCTTACGTTCGTCTGACAGTTCACTGTCAACATCGTGTTTCGAACCATTCTCGCGGAAGCAGACCTTGAAGGTGTATGAATGAGTTCACTGTTTGATGAAAAGATACCGCAAAAGTATGCTTAAGACACCGGTTGCTGCCAGTGCTGTTAATGACATCCTTACTTTGTTTACTTGGAGTTACTAATACAAATGTATTTGATGATCGGTACCACCAGGTTCATGATTGATTTTGAATGCTTCCTTAAATGAAATTTTAACGATGCATTAATAATGCTATTATTATTATTATAGTGATATTATTTGCTTGGTGAATGCTTGTTCAACGAACGATAATTCACGATATGGATATTTAACTCTCTTTTAATGAAATCTCGATGATGATTTTTATCGCAAGTTTATAGAAGATCGAGGAATGCAAGTTTTCCATGCTTTTCTATTTCATGGGTGAACTTAATGTCTTTGTGGCGATTGTTAATTTCTTGAAGATTTAGGGAGAGATCGTCTTTTTTCACTACGGCGAAGATGTCGTCGACGTATCTCCACCAACGAGTTGGGAGTAATCCTTTCGCTTTTAGGATTGTCTCCAAATTCGCCATAAAGAGTTCACAGAGGAATGGGGATAGAGGATTTCCCATAGGGGCTCCTTTTAATTGTTTATAGAATGATCCTCTGAAAGTGAAGTAGTTCTCTTCCATGCAAAGTCGAGTCAGCTTAAGGTACATCCGCACCTTTTGCTTCCATGTTGTGTCATCCCCCTGTTTCAAAAGCCAATCTTCTAGAAGGTTAATTGCGTCCTTGATCGGTACGCTAGGGAAAAGGGCCGTGACGTCGAAAGATACCATAACTTCATTGTCATTTATATGACCTGATGACTGTAGCTGTTGTACAAGTTCTTGGGAGTTGCGAACTGAGCTTGTTGGGAATTGCTCGGAGATACCTTGAAATTCTTTTACTAGCCATTTTGCTAGCTTATGGGCTGGAGATCCTACAGATGAAACAATCTCCCTCATTACGTTTCCGGGTTTGTGGACTTTTGGGAGGCCTTTAATTCTGGGGAGGATGAGGTCATCAACAAAAAGGAAAAACATCTTCATAGGAAATCACTAACAACCCTCTCAGACTCACCTGAACCCCTAAAACGTGTATCCGTCCCCTTCGATAAAGACATTACACAAAATCTTAAACCAAGACTTAGGGAATTTGGCTTAGACTTAGTTTTTTCTAGTAGGCACAACCAATAAGCATCGATGTTAGGCTCCACCAAAGATTCAGTAGACACATTAGGCAGAGCAGGGGTATACAGAATCAAGTGTAAACACTGCAGCAAAATATATGTAGGTCAAACAAAGAGAACCTTGGCAACAAGGTTCAAGGAGCATCTAGCGGAGGTGACTAAGGCTGTTAAACAGAACGAGAAAGGAATTTCACATAACTTCAAATCAACAGTCGCAGAACACATCTTCACAAAAAATCACGACACAACGACGAATGACATCACAATATTACGGACTACATCTACACCCTGGAAATTAGACGTCGCAGGAAGCTTAGAAATAAACAAACAACAGAACACAAATCTACTAAACAAAGACCAAGGCAACGGTTACACATGGCTCTTCAACTTACTACCCAAACGACATCAAACCCGACGAAGCGGAGCACCCGCTGCTACACAATAAGTATGTTAGGTATAGATGAGACGGAAGCGAGGTAGATATTAAGTACACTTGTTTTTGATTCAGGATAGGTATAAACAAACTAATAATAAGATAGGTATAAACAACATAATGATAGGTAAACGATTTGTATTTTGAAAATAGTATATATACGGCAGGTGGCGAAGGTTTTCATTCAGTCGAGTTATTAGTACGAGACACTGAAGAAGTCTGCACATTGTAAACGAAATACGCGTATCTGTCGAAGATAAGCAAAGGTAGTTGGAATTAAATGGAGATTACTAATTTTTCTTCTAAATTATAGTAATAAAATTGTAAAAAATTGAAAAAAAACCAACATTGTATGAAACACTGCTTCTTCTCTCCCTAAACAAAACTATCCGAAACACACACATATCCAAAAGCATCAACTTGATTCTCACCGTTTCAGAGAAAAAATTGCCTGTTCTTTAATAATCTATTATAAAAAATACATGTGGATGTGGACATCACGACTAACAATTAAAAAGGGCCAAAAAAAAATGCAAAAACATAAATTTTCTGATATTACAATTCGCAATAACTTGAGAACGGCTTGGCCTACGAACAGTTTGGATATGCTTTTTAATGAAAAATGGCGCATAAAATCTATTTTTGGTATAATAAAAATTATCATTCTCCACATTTAAAAAAAAAATAGAAATGTTTAAAAAACAAAAATTTTAAACATTAAAAAAGTGACCGTCTTAAATTTTTCACCAACTTTAAGGACATAACTTCAGGTTTTTTTAAAATGAAAACTAGGAGGATCGAAGGGGAGTTCCTTTCAAAGAATCAACGTTGTATGTTTTTTAGCACGAATTTACAAACTTTATAGTTTCAATTTATTTTTTTCTTGAAGAAAACTTCATTACCTACAACTTTTTAAAGACAAAATTTTCATCAGATGAGTCGTTCGCGAAAAAAAAATTAAAAAAATAACATCCTCATTTTAATTACACCCTTACAGAAAATTAGTCCAGGATAATTTTGGTCAGCTTAACATGGAAAACTTAAATTTTGGGTAGAAACCAACATATGGACAAAATTTAATCTGAGAGAGTAGGGTCCAACCGGTTTGCTATTCTGGCTGTTAATGCTCAATAGTGCTCCAATTGTGCTCGATAGCACGGCGTTTTCCAGCGGAAATCTTTCCTATCACTCGAAATGCGCGTGAAACTTTTCTGTGACTTGTGTTCGGTTTGACGTTTGAGTGCAAACAATGAGACGCACCCAATGTGTCTGGAACTAAAAAGTATTCTCAGCTGTCAGCGTTAGAAATGTGTGCCATTATTTTCTTTGACAGTCTATATTTCCGCTTCCATTCTCAGTCGCACAGTTTAATTGAGCAGTCGATATCTCCCGTTAATATTTCCCACGCTTCTCGAATGCAATTAAATTTATACTGTATTGCTAAAAAATTAATGACTCTCTGGAATAATATATCATTTAGTTTTCTGTTGCTCTTGTTGTGACTACCAGGATCCTAATGATTATAATCATTAATAATTGGATAAATGTCTTGCATGGTTGTAGTAATGTATCTCAGTATGATCATAACGAGCAACCGTCAACACATATGATGAATAATTAACGAACTCTCCTATTACGAAGCAAAAGCTATTTTACCGTGAAGAAGCCTTCAGACGTAGTCATGCCGTCGAGGTATACAATCAGCTGGAAACGCCTCTGTTGGGAGTTCAACGCGGAATCTTCTGTGTTTGCCCACCGATATCTCGCCGATCGTCAGCTAACACGGTTTGAGAAGTAGATATCCTACCACCTTACCGATATGGTAAATCACTACTGTCGCAATTAAATTTTAATTCGACTTCCAGAATATGGTGGGCTGTCTGGCTCGGAATGACATTTCTATCGTGCTGGTATTTGGCAGTCAACACGTACTATAAATGGGGCGAGAATCCGGTTGTTATCGCGTTTGCTCCACAGCATGCGTCCATTTCTTCGATTCCCTTTCCAGCAATAACGATCTGTCCCCTGACCAAGACGCGGGTCGAAGCATTCAATCTAACGGAAACGCTTGAAATGATCGAGAATAAAACGGTGCTGGATGAAGAGAGGTTGGATGGATCAACGGAAACATTTCACAGTTAAGAAGCATTATTTCCCATTTCAGAGAGAGACAACTTCGAGTGATGGCTCATGTTTGTCCATTTTCTCGGTATTGGAAAAATTTCACCCAGGATCAAGATGAAGCGATTGTAGAAACCTTGCAAAAGTTGTCCCTTTCGTTTGAGAGTACCATAGTGGTGTGCTCGTGGCGAAATCAGCATCAAACATGCAATCGATTATTCACGGAAACTCTGGTAGATGATGGGTTTTGCTACACATTCAACGCGTTGCTACCGAATGAAACGTATCGGATGAGCGAAGTTTCCAGTGATTTCACAAGTTTTGCATCGTCAGCGATTCCGTCCAGCTGGACAATGGATGACGGATACGATCGGAAGGCTGGATTGAATGCTTTTCCACATCGGGCAATAGATAGTAAAATGAAATCCGGATTGATGTTTATACCAGTGATACGGAAGATCGATCAGGAGTTTCTGTGCAGGGTAAGTAATTGATTGTCTGATCGTGCAGATGAGATCCTTCGAATTATGCTCCACTTTCAGGGTCCCTACACAGGTTACAAGTTTGCTGTTCATACGCCTGGTGAAATTCCTTTCATAGGAGACAAATTTTATCGTCTCAATACGCTGAGTGCCGTTATTTTAACGGTCACTCCTCAAGTGATTAAAACTGAACAGAATCTCAGGTCAATGTCACCAGCTAGGTAAGAATTCACCATATCCGTTGACCTTCAATCTTCTGACCCCCTGCTCTTTCAGGCGTAGATGCTTTTTCCACGACGAGCGTCCTTTACGGTACTTTAGAGCATACACTCAATATAATTGTTACATGGAGTGCATATCAAATTACACTATGCACAAATGTAATTGTGTAAAATTTTCCTTGCCTCGAGCATCCAAAATGAAAATATGCGACGCCAGTAAAATCGATTGCTATCATGAAGTCTATCAAGAGCTGTACAATCTCAAGGTGACCGGCAGTATGGATAGTAATCCGCAAAGCACGTGCAGCTGCCTGCCGGCCTGTAACTCCATACAATACGATGTTGAGATATCACAGTTTCCATTCAACTTTCACGAATTGGCCATGGATCTTCACAAACCTACCATGGATTACGATCAGTAGGTTTTCATGTTCGGATGGTAATGAACTCGGTTTTAGGTTAAGAGTAAATTATTATTCCACAGACTTGACCCAGCGGTGATGGTTGTTGGATTCAAAGATCGCCACTACCTACCGATGTGGAGACGGGAGATGGTGGGTATCACTGATGCTGTGGCAAAGATCGGAGGTTTCTTCGCCCTGCTGGTGGGTGCCAGCGTGATGAGCCTTGGGGAATTCATGTACTATAGCTGTATACGGCCATTGCGGAGGGAAAGGGTGCGGAAACGACGAAGCCTTCGAGTGCAGCCGTGGGTTTCATTGAACAACCATGTGAGAGTTTTGAACGGAAGAAACAAGGGAAAGGTGTTTTATTACACATAAACAGCGTAGACTAATCTAACTTTCAGCATTTTTACAAAGTTTCATTGAATACTTCACTGTGGAGCATTTTCATGTCCACGTTACACTTGTGTCCAATCGGAATTCAGCTAGAAAATATATCTGTGCTTGGGAGTGTTTTCAACTAATCGTTCTTCTTTCTGAGCACTTGAAGTTTTTTTTCACTATGAGCGTATTGCTTGCCGTCATCTTATTACCGAATGATTATTCTTATTGCAGTTCCACGCCTCTGCATAGTTAAGCCTGTCCACGTTAAACAATACCGATTATTTATTTCAGTATAATAGAGTTATAGGATACTGGGCTGGTTTTAAGCAGTATACGCAACACCTGGGTATTTGATGAAGCCGTATATAATCTTTAGTTAGAACTGCCACTATTTAGAGGTTAATTCCTCTGCTTACTTTTTATCTATCGAAACTTACCTTCTAACACGAGCATTATACTCAGAAAATTTCATAGCCATGAAATTAACTTCGCAATTGCAGGGACTTATTAAAAGCATGCGGATTGCTTTTCGATCATGAAAATGTCTTCTTCAGCCCCGCAGTGTGTACATAAACAAACAATATTGTATGAGTGCGATTACGTGCATGTGTGGGAAGGCGAAATGAAATAGTTCACGATTTGCTGCAAACATCAATTTCATCAACCCGCTCCTTCGTTTTACCAATCCGCCATCGAAACCAATCAACCATAACATGTCGATTGCTATGAGCACAAACTCGTCTACTAGTAGGTTAAGACAGACGTAAACGACCAAACTTTTAGTTTGTCATCAATATTCAGATTGGCAATGTGTACTTCATATTTCATTTACTCTCTCGGACATGTTAGACAAAGAGCGACCACAAACGTGATGCTTCATAACAAACACATGTAAGAGATAGCAGGCTGCATGTTACAATACCGGTGCACTGTATCCATGCACGGCCAGCCGTTTCAACTCAGTTTTGAATCGTATTTGACTCACTTTCATCAAAAGTGGAGTAACTCAAATTTGAGTAAATGTTGCATTGACAACTTGTTACTGGCATTGACAAGTCGACAAATCAAAAACATCGACTCAAATCAGACGGATGTTTTTGATTTGTCGACTTGTCAATGCCAGTAACATTTACTCAAATTTGAGTGACTCCACCAAAGAAGACATTTCGCACTAATGTTACGCCGGTGCGTGAGATTTGTACCTTCACAGAGGATACAACCATAACTCACCTCAGATAAAGCAAAGGTCTCTTTTATTCGGTGAAAAATAGACCGAGTGGAAGTGTGCGCCTGTGATGGGATTACCTGGAGGTACACTCGTCGAACGATCGCGCTCACGTGCTCATCGTGTTCGCCACGTACTTCGCCTGCGATCACTGCCGCGTACGCTGCGGTGACAACGCACCAGTGCTCTTTCTGTGATTCGCGGGTGCGATTGAAAGTTAAAACATCGTCGGAGTTGCAGAAAGTGTCCGAAAAAGGAAGCGGGAAGAAACATTATTCTTTCTTCCTTAGTTATGTAGCGTCAAAGCGAATTTGCATTCATTGCTGTATATTAGCAGAAGAGCCCACGCCAGTGAGCTCACTGGGACCAGTGCTGGTAAATTTCATGTCTATCAATTGAAAATGACAATGTAATGGATATCAATTTCCTAAAACCTTATGATGTATCACAACTCGTTGTTCTGGATACGACTGTAACGGAATGACGATATCGCATAGCCCCTTCGTCATGAGGCTGTTAAACAAAAAATTTCTCTCATTCATTAATGATTGAAAAAATCTCCTTCGTCACAGTGAGCTGATGAGATGAAATGAAATTTGTGAGATTCTCCTTTTCTCACCCACTGTCACTTACACAGTCTGAAATGCCGTTTTAAGATCGGTTTTTCAAAACGACGAAAACTATTATAATAACAAAGCTTCAATCGTCAAAAAAAAAGCATTCTGATAAGACGACATCCCAATTATTCTTTGGTTCATGAAAAGTCATGTATAACAACAAAAAAACCAACTTTATTGCCTACTAAGCTGGCCTAGAAAACTTTTTAAAGCCTTTGGTTTTAGAGATTAGAAAAAAATCGGAATCATGCTCTTCTGCAAATATGATTTTTGAAGTTGAGTCTTTTTCATATGTTCTGTTTTTTTTTATCAGTGATACACAACGAAAATGAAAAACATAAAATTACTCGTATTGTCAAGAATCAGATTTTGTTAAAGTAAAATAAGTTCTTATCTTGATCCGAACAAAAAATACAATGGCAGGAAAACAAACTGATAAAAGAAAATTAACTTATACTGCTACTGCTGAAGAGTGCGTTCGAATAGAATGTGGGAATACTGTTTGCGCAATTGAACCTACAAGTGGTTGCTGTTACGCCCAACGGAAAAACGATGTGGGAAACTTCATTCGTCATTTCAGGACTCAGCATCCAGTAGCAGCAATGAGCAAGAATTTGCTCAAAGAAACAGAATCTCCTGTAAGAAGAGCCCGGCCGGTAACAAAACAAAGTTTCCCGATCGACAAACGGCTTTTTTACGAAGCATGTCTAAAATTGGTGACACAGCACCATCTTCCATTCAATTGCTTTGAGTGGGATGGATTCAAAATGCTTATGGATCCTATTATGGAAACATTAAACTGCCATGTTAACCGGAGGAATATCAAAATTCACATTCATGAAACTGCTCAGAAAGTACGGTCCTTGATCAAAGATGAGATGGTGGAAAAGCTTGTATCTATTAAAATAGATTCCGCTTCTAGGCACGGACGCCACATGATCGGTCTCAACGTCCAGTATGAAGCAAACGGGGAGGTCGTTATTAGAACCCTTGGTAAAACGTAAAAATCTTATTATAAAAATCGTCCTTAAACTTTTAAAATTTGTTTCAGCTATGATGGAGGTTAGACAATCCCAGACGGCAAAATTTTTGAAAGACAAAGTCCTTGAAATCCTGAATTCATATAATATCGAGCTTAACCAAGTTTTTTCGGCTACTACTGACAACGGTGCTAATATGATCGCAGCGATTAAAGAAATGCAAAAACTTGCTACTACTTCTGTTGCTCCTCTAGAATCTTTGATGGATGAGGAAGGCTCGGAAGAAGTAGAGTGTAGTATGATTGATGGGATTACTAATGAATTCGGAAGCGCACTTAACCTTATTAGATGTAGTGTTCATACTCTACAGTTAGCCATAACGGACGTGATCACGAAGAATGATCCAAACATCAAGAAAATTACCGACATTGTTAAAGATACTCGGAAAACCAAGTACTCTATCTTTTTCGACCATAACAAAGCTTCTAAAGCTCCCTTGTGGAGCTTTACTCGTTGGGGTGGAAGATACAAAATGATAAAATCTATTGTAGAACAAGAATCATTTTACATTATTCTTGGACAAGAATATCCAGAAGTACATTAATTGTTATGTTATATATTCTGCGTGCGAGAAGTAACGATTATGATGTAGAAGGAGATGTTCGCTCATCACCATGAGGCACCAAGAGTGAACAACAATGTTTTTGGCTAGAATGAAAGATATGAAGAGAAAGTTTTTGATAGTTCCGCTAGTGTGCGGCAGAATTGGAAATGTAACAGATGTTTTTTAGGAAAATTGAGCGAAAAGGGCATGTATACAATGGTACTCGAACCAAGGACATTTTTGCCTAACATCCCACTGCGGGGTAGGTTGAAGGAGCACGGACTAAGTCCGCCACTTCATCTCCTTCTACATCAGAACATCTCCTTCTACATCATAATAGTTACTCCTCGCACGGAGAATATATAACATAACAATTAATGTATGTAAAACCAAAAATGGTGGTAACCATTAATTATACTGGTGGGGACCAGTATCGCATCGCTTCACGGTGTTTCTCTCCGAGGTCTCTACATTGGAGACGACGAGAAAAAACTTAGTGATCGTCAGTCGGTGCGAATCAAAACAAACCCAAAAAGGAGAGAGTTCCTCTCCCATGTGCGCATCAGTAAACAGAGTGCACACAATAGATCGCTAGAATAACTATGCAAGCCACAGTGGTACACGAGCGTCTTCCAACCGGACATTTTTGCCTGTTGAAGTGGCGGACTTAGTCCGTGCTCCTTCAACCTACCCCGCAGTGGGATGTTAGGCAAAAATGTCCTTGTCTCGAGTACCATTGGTATACATGCCCTTTTCGCTCAATTTTCCTAAAAAACATCTGTTACATTTCCAATTCTGCCGCACACTAGCGGAACTATCAAAAACTTTCTCTTCATATCTTTCATTCTAGCCAAAAACATTGTTGTTCACTCTTGGTGCCTCATGGTGATGAGCGAACATCTCCTTCTACATCATCCAGAAGTAGGTAAGTTTAACTGATGCAGTTTTATTGTTGAAGCATGATTTTATCATCACAACTATCAATGCAAACTGTGACTAATTTATTTTACAGCGTTTTCGGAAGATGACTGGATATTCATGAAGTCCTATTTGTCAGCTTTTAACCCTGTTTATAAGTTGACAAAAAGTTTACAAAACAAACACGTACCATTGAGCGAGTTTTCCATACAGTGGCTACAAGCCACGTTGATGGTTGAAAGGGAATCGGGAAACCCTCTTAGTTCCGTTTTGGCTAAAACACTTCAAACTAGGCTGCGAAAATTGCTGGATAACATGGCATTCAAGACTGCTGTTTATCTTGACCCGAGATTTAATTTTCCAGGATCTACTGTGTTTGATTCTGCTGCAGAAAAAGAAGCTGTTCAGGTACTACTTTAACAGCATAGGCTCTCCATTAACAACAGCATAAACCAGCCAAACTTTCTAAATTAAATTTACCACATGCACTATCAGATTCAGTACACACTTAGTAATTGGGCAGCCTCTGTTATTTTTGTTTTCCGAAAATACTATGAGGGTAACTAACGCTTTTAATTTCCAGAATTTCATTATAAAACACCTGGGACAAAATTCAATCCTTATCATCATCCGCATCTTCAACAACGCATGTTAAATCCGAAGCCGGGTACGGTTGACATGATGGATGACTACATTACTAAACTATTTGGAGGCGCTACAGTATAGTGTCTCGGAACCAACGGTTACTTCATTTCGAAAGCAGCTTCGGCAATTGAGAAGTAGAGCCAAGGCAACCGTACACTTACGACGTTTGGAAGCATTGGTTGGCAAGAAAACATACTCATCCGGAACTTTATGCTGTAGCAACTGTTGCCCATCCCGTTCCTTCGACACAGGTATCCGTGGAACGATCGTTCAGTGCATTGGCACTTGTCTTATCTAATATCAGGACGGGGTTCTCTGATGATACTCTAGATGAAATTTTGATTATAAAGTTGAACAAGGATGTACTTGAGAAGGTGATGCCAACACTCCATGACTGGAAAATGTTCATTCCAGAGTCAACATCTTTGTCACAATGATTAGTTCTTATCATTCATTACGTCATACTACTAGAAGGGTTAAATGGAAGCAGAAATGACACCTCTAGTGTAGATGGAATCAATAAAAATGTGTTTGGATCTTAAATACATGCATTTATATATAACTTATGCATGCATACAAGCAATTTCACAGCTCCATACGCTGGTTCCGTGCAATTTTCAACGTTATTATTCGTGTTTACATTATTTTCGGCTCACTAATACAAATGTATTTGGTAATCTGCGCCTCCTTTATCCTATAAATTATTGCTAATGTTGTCGACAGATTCTTTTGCTCGATCATCGCAATTTACTCATATCTGGTAGATATAGAGATGTATTATTTTTTTTTATGGAAGTCGATTGCACTCTGCATATATGTTTTTTTTTTTTTGTCTTTTATGCTGACGTTATTTTTTCATGATCGATTTCAATCATTTTAAACTCCGATTATAAAAAAGAACCAGCAAAATGATAATTTTATTTCAGACGAATTCATTTTTTTAGAGCTTAGTAGAGCATGACTTTAATTAAACGTGCATTTTCAGCGACTTGGAATGAAATGTTTCATGATCAGCCGTAGTTTCAAATCGTTATATGATTTTACTGTAAGCTTTGGGAATGAGTGAGAAATGTTTTTCTTGTGGCTGTCACAAGAGCTTTGTCGGGAAGAACTTATTACATCAGTGAGACGTGACGGAATATACATTCTTTCTCGCAGTGAGTTCATGATAGTTTCCAGACTATTTTTGTCATTTCATCTTGATGAACTGAAGGAGGAACCACATAAGCTCTAAATCTTATGTGAATTATTTCAATGAAAATGAGATTTACCTGCACTGACTGGGACGCACGCGTCAGGGAATTTAACTGCATTCGCTTCTGTGAATTTGAGAGCTCTTCTTCTCACTCTAGAGCGACCGAGTGTAGTGTGAATAAGAACCATTTTTTTCCACTCACATGCGCTACCCACATGCAAACACGGGTGTGAACATAAACAAGAGAGAAGAGCTCTCGTTGAGGTAGGAAGAGTGTGTGGACAATTTTTTATCTCTCTCTACCACACTGAGGATATGGACATCACTGGACTCCACTTTTGACGAAAGTGAGTCAAAAACGACTCAAAACTGAGTTGAAACCGCTGGCCGTGTGGTTAACAAAAAAGAGGGAAAAAATGGGTTCTCTCAAAAGTAACAGTGATGCCATAGCTGCCGCTCAATACAAACTAAACAATGCATTAGGTCCTAAGTAACATTGAGAGATTCTCTTCGTCGACTTTCTCTTTGGTTAATAGCTTGTCTATTAATCGATTTGCTGATGTTTTCGACGTATTGGATCCTTAATCACAATTTATTCTAACGTACTGTATGTTGAAGATACTTGAACAAGTTTTTACATAGCCGTAGGAACGCAAAGAGAAAGTCGTCAAAGAGAGTCTCTCAATGTTACTTAGGACCTAATGCATTGTTTAGCTTGAATAGCGAAAGATAATTTATCGTTGAGTACTGTTGGACAGCTCCGAAACATATTTTTTTCATTGCATATGATAGTGCCAGATGATGAAAAATATAAACATAAGCATAGATCAATCTCAGATCGTTGGAAGAAACATGAAATAAATAATGATTTCAGATCATCTGAGTATGAAATAAATTTTTACTCAATGTTCAATATCCCGTTCCGGTAACAAGCCTAGATGTGAGAAGGAGCTGATGAAGTCATTCCCTCCGGTACACGCGAACAAGTGTAAAATACGCAAATGCAAAGATTAAGCGAACTTTTTCAGTAAGTAGGAACTGATATTTTTCTGGATTATGTGTTTTGAATCTTTAAAACGACAGTAATCAAAATCATGGTGATCAACCATGATTTTTTACATCGAGTTATGAGCCCGATTATTAGAGTTTATGTTCGTATCATCAAATGTGAAATATAGTGGAAAATGTAGGAGTTTAAGACCTATTCCCAAACAATTGATTAAAACAATTACCCCTGATTAAGTCGTTCCCTACCGTTTATACAGTAAAAACAGTTGATTGAGATGTTAATCCTTTTTTCTGTAAAATTCTCTAACTTTATGTGGCACACCCGCCATCAGATTCCGTACTGTATCGTCACATACAATAGCGGTGGCGATTCTCCATCTTCTGTTGAAATTGTCGATCCCCTATGTTTTTTAGCTTCAAAGTTTCCGCTTAACCAGAGCCCAGTATTTTTCTGTTGGGCAAAGTTCTGGCAAAGTTTGGTACGTTTTTGACCTCTTGTACACTATACCATTCCAGGACGTATTTTGCCTGGTGACAAGAGGCCAAATCGGGGCAAACATCCACTTCTGTAGACATTCTTTCTCGTACTCATTCTTGTTGATAGTGTACACGGAAACGAAACTTTTGGATTTTCGGCCACAATTATATTTGTTCTTCCAAACCAAATACTTTTTGGTGAATTTAGATACCTTCTTTGTCCGGAAATACTTGACAACGGCGGTTCTTTGAATTGTGGTATACAAAACCAGATCCAGAAGCTGTTCAATTTTTAGAACAAATATGTTATGGTTACCAGGAAATTTTAGCAAAACCTTGCTTGTCATCTTGTGGAAATTTGTGATTTTGATCAGAACATCCATTTTGACCGCATTTCTCCTTCCGTTCGATGCTCAGAGTTTCGTAGTAGCGTTTAATTACACCATTCTCTGTTGACAGCACAATTTCGAGTTGTTTTTCGATATCTCGATGAGAGAGTTGATTTTCCAGGTGCCTGCTAAAAATCAAGTCGTGACTTTGCTTTTTGGGTGACGCTATTATTTCCAATTCTCGATAAACTGACAGTGATAGAAACACTACAAAAAACACTCTAAACTACTTCATCCAACATTGCTACTGATATAGGACACCCTTTATATGACTCATCCAACACTGCTACTGATATAAACCACATGTAAGGGTTTATTTTACTGCTTCAAATGATGTTTCCTAAGCGGGCCCATCTCGAGTATACAGTCACCGCCAAAATAAAGTGCCCACTTTTCTTATGAACACGCTTCATCTCTGAACTCATTGAAAAACTCATTATATCGTATTCATATATTTTTCTAAGCATACTAATATTATTATTTCAAAGATGCATGTGTATTTTTACAATGGATAATACACATTTTTGCAAAATTATTTTTTGAACCATACGTGGTGTAAATTTGGTGTGTCATAATAAAGTGCCCAATTGAAAATATATTATGTGTATGTAATTTTTACATCCAAACGCCCCTCGTATACATTTTTTTTTTACGTTTCCAAGTGTTTGTTGATCTTCTTACGGATTTCAGTTGTCGGTCAGAAAGATTCAGTGCGAGTCATCTAAATAACCATAGATAATACGGTGGCAAGCAAAACTATTCCCTTGCAGATCCGAAAATGTGTTATTCGTGACATCGAGAAATGTGAATCGCATCGCAAGATTGGTGAAAAGTATGGATACAGCAAAGCAGCGGTTACCAAACTTTTCGCAAAGTACAAAAACTATGGTTCAGTAGCTGATCACCCAGCAAGGGGAAGGAAACGTAAAACAGATTCCCGAACAGATGCGAGAATCATTCGAGAAATTAAGAAAAATCAGAAGGTTACCCTCAGGGAGATCAAGGAAGTGATTCAATAATCGATCTCGGACAGTACTCTACGCAGAAGGATCGCTGAACACGGTATGAAGAGCAGGTTTTGTAAGAAGTTGCCTTTTATTAGCAAAGTCAACAAAGCGAGACGACTAAATATTGCTCGGGAACATGCTGATAAACCTTTAGAATATTGGAAGACTGTTTTGTTGACTGATGAGTTCAAATTCGAGTTGTTCAACAGCAAAAATCGAGCTCATGTATGGCGTAGACTTCGAGAGGCGCTTCAAGATCGACATATCCAGGGCACAGTTAAGCATGGTGGAGGGAACGTGATGGTGTGGGGGTGTTTTTCTTGGGCGGGTGTTCGTGCTTTGGTAAAAATCGATGGTATTATGACAGCAGGTTCCTACATCGACATATTGCGTGAGAATTTGGAGGTTTCGTTGGTTTAAACTGGGCTGGAAAACAAATTTTTGTTCCAGTAAGATAATGACCCAAAACATACCGCGAAGAAGTCAAAAGCATTCTCCCGTTCCTGCCGTATTAAACCTATGAAATGGCCCCCACAGAGTCCAAATCTGAACCTAATAGAGAATCTGTGGACCATCTTGGAGTCACGAGTTGATATGGGAAGATCTTGACCCACAACACCTGAAGAATCTGATGGAGAGTATGCCGAAACGTTTGCAAACATTTTTGAAGGCCAGGGAAGGACACATCCACTACTGATCACTCAACTGACTGGATCTACAACTTGTTTTTTTTTTTTTAAGAAAATAAGAAGTGGGCATTTTATTTTGACATGCACAATTTCTACTATAGTTTGATCTTTCTTGAAGAAAAGAAATGAATTTGCAGGACAAGTGTTTTTTTTATGTACCAGACAAGAAAAGAACATAATAAATATGCCATCGAAACAACAAAACTTAAAATCTTTCACTTATTTTAGAGTTTGCTGCAGAAAAAGGAGAAACTGGGGTAGGTGGGCGGTGACTGTACATGCCTGTCATCGTCATTCTTAGGTAACACTTTTCTGTGACTATGTGCTTCATTTCGAACAATTAGATAATAACTGTGATCAAAACATTCATCCCTTTTGAAAATGGTGCAATTACATTCAGTTATTATACCATGAGCAAACCAGGTATTTTAGTTATTCATTCCATAAATCAAATGGGTAAACAACAACATAAGTTGCCATTTTTAGTCGTTTCCCATAGATTGAAAGATAGAAGTCTAAGAGCGCTAGTATCTCACCTGATGTTAGTGCCTTTATATAAACGTTCTACGACGTGGCAGTGAAATAAATGAGCTGAATGTGTGATACTTTCACTATTTTTCAAAAACTTGGTCTCACATGCATGTTTATGACATGAGATAACCCCTCTCGCCGTCGCAAAGGTGAAAAAATGTGATGTATGTCTCTAATGATAGTTGATATGGTTTCTGATAACCTGCAATTTTTTATGTGTAGTACGACTAGGTTCGGTTGAATTTAAAAATTGGCCATTTTTACAAGGCATCTGGAACCTAACTTCATATGTCTTGATAAAATAACTCCTCTATAAGAATTGTCTTTATCCAGGCGTAATCGATGAAGTTCAGACCATTTTTTGAAAAAAAGCCAGGTTTCACAAAATGCAAATACATCACAACCGAAATTGCGAACTAAAAATTTAAACAAGTCTAGTTAAGGCACCATATCTTCGACATTGTTTTAAGAATTATCCAAAGATTACGATCGATGCTAGAAGGAGGCATGAAACTGTCAATTGCTTATTAACGATTTCGATGTCTGAAGGAAGCATTTAAGAGGGTCTTGTATATTGAATATGTCTTAAATGAATGCCACAATTTTCAAAAATGTCATCAACCTCGATCAAACATGGGTCCTTATTGAAAGTTTTAGGAGTAGCGTTTCTATCATTACTATTATTTTTCGTAAATGACGGTGTTGGTGCAATAAGAGCCTTCCTTATAACGATTTCTTTCCCATTAGCCTGAAAAGTTTGGAATCATGTGAAGGTAACTTAAGTTATCTTCACAGAAAAAAATAAAACAATTTATTTTAACGGGCGGTCAAATTTCCCCTCGTTTCATTTCAAGCCGAACAACATTCTTGAAAAGAGGGTGACCGTGGCATAGTGGTAGCATCCACATCTCTCACCCCAAAGTCACGAGTTCGAATCTCACCCCGGACAAGTTACGAAAATATCCAAAAGGTATTCGAGTGACTACGACGGGAGGTGAACCAGCCAAGAGCTGAAAATCTCAATAATCAAGGAACTAAAAAAAAATTGTTGAAATGCTTTTACATCTTCTATATCCACCAAATCTGACATTCCCTTTATGATCATTAGATAACGCAGAAAATTAAATGTTTCTTCCAAACTGTGTTACGGCTCACTTTCGGAGAAAAACGTTTTCTTTTTGAGGATCTAGATGCGTGTACCACCGTAAAATCACATTTATCAGATGAGTCAGAGACCGATTCTTTATCCAACAATATCGACCATTGGTTTTCTTCAGTGACGGCTGTTGCAGACTTCAGCATTCCTGTGTGGTTTTCATAACGCTAGACGCAACGGAATTTGTTGCCGCAATGACTGGCCGAATGTCCCAGTAGGGTGGGGCTTATTTGAAAAAAATAATCGGGCACATGTTTTCCCATGTGGAAAATGATCTTTAGGGTCCATCAGATGACATACTAAAATTTCAGATTTTTTCGATAAGGTTTAGAGGTGCCGAAATGGGCCTAAGTGCAAAATGTCGAACGGTAGCAAATATCGACCAAAATAGATGCATTTATAAGTAAACACGTAATTTTGTGATCCTAAAGGGCGAAAATTTTGTCGGTTTGCGGTATCTCAACGTTTCTGAGATATAAGCCTCAACAATGAGTGTGTGTTTGCACTACAGATAAAAGAAACATTGAATTTTCTGCGTTATCTAATGCACATAAAGGGAATGCTAGATTTGGCTGAAAATTATGGATGTTCATGTCATTTAAGCCAGATAACGCCTAAATCTACCTGTTGTATGAAAGATTGCAAGCATTGTATGCAAACACTATTTACGCCTCCTTTGCGAATTAAACGAAGTGAAATTTTACGCTCTTGTTAAAATTAATTATTTTTCTGTACGCAACATATTTGAACTATCACAATCAACATCTTGCTGTACAAAATTGATCAAAGTGAGCAAAGAGAGAAGGAGGAGATTTAAGAGAGAGAGAGAGAGAGAGAGAAAGAGAATGTTCTTATAAATCCTGAGGGTTTTGAGCTATTAAGTGGAATACCTGTAACTAGAAATTGAAGAAGAATTGTACCATTCCAGTTTAATCTCCAACATACGCTTTGTTCATCTTGCAGACACGAGACTGCTGCATGCGTCTCAGTCTTAATAACCGACTTAGTTATTAGTGCGAGACGCAGAAGAAGTCGCACATTGTAGACGAAATACGCGATCTGTCGAAATGCAAAGGTAGTTGGAATTAAATGGAGATACTATTCTTCTTCTAATTTCATGTTCTTATAATTGAGAGTGTGGATCATGGATCTTGACATACTTAAACGTGTTTATTTATTGATTAATATTGAACTCATAAAATTACATGTCATGTCGAATACTGATTAACAATAGTACTTTCTTTAAATTAGCAAAGTTTTGGTTATGAAAATTCACGTTTACAATAAAAGTTTTGGAAGTGGTTTTCGTTTTGAGTTGTTACCATTGTAATCTTGAATCAGTCTGATGGCTCTTTCTAGTGTGTTAGTTTACCTCGCGACGATTACCTGGAATTCTTTAATCAACTATAATCTTTCTTAGTAGCACTAATGCAATAAGCGTGCAATTCGGTCAGCCTGGATCAATTCATGCTGCTAGGTGGATGGTAAAGCCATTTATAACTTGAAAGTATGAATCCTGAGAGTTTGAGCTGTTTAGTGGAATACCTGTAACTAGAAATCACAGAGAAAAATTAGCATTTTCCATTTAATTCCAACTTCGATTGCTTATCTTGACAGATACGCGTATTTCGTCTATTTAATGTGCAGACTTCTTCAGTGTCTCGTACCAATAACTCGAGTCGAATTGTTAGTACGAGACACTGACAAATCTGCATGTTGAAGAAATACGCATTTCTATCAAGCTAAGCATAGGTAGTTATTAAATGGAAATACTTATTTTTCTGTATTCTAGTTGAAGTATAGCTATTTCGTGCGCAATTCAAACTTTTGGAAAGAAACTCGGAGACTACTGGATAATTGTACGTTTCTGGTATCAATGTATATTGAGACCTGGTTTTCAGCAACTCGTCCTACGTTGGCACCTAAAATAAATCTTCTATTGATCTCCTGGCTTTAATTCCAAAAAAATAATTTGGCTGCTGCAAGCAGTGCTAAAAACAAGTTTTCTTCGCACATGTGGTATCTGAGCAAAGAACTTGTTGGTCTCGCCATTTTCGATTAAAGCCTTCCAGATATAGAACGACAGGACCTAGATTAAAGCTAATCTCGGTAATAAAAAATCTGCAAAAGAGAGATGTTCCAATCGAGAGATCTGTTGAACATCCCATACCTCAAAACGAAAACCACGTCCTAAACCTTATTGTAAACTTTGCTAATTTGAAGAAAAGTACTATTGTTAATCAGTATTCGACATGACATGTAATTTAATGAGTTCAATATTAATCAATATATAAACACGTTTAAATATATTCAAGATCCATGATCTACTCTAATTAGTAAGAACATTCTCTCTTCTCTCTCTCTCTCCCTCTAAATCTCCTCCTTCTCTCTGCCCTCTTTCTCTCTGCTTTTGATCAGTTTATAATTTTGTACAGTAAACATGATTCAGCTTGTGATAGTTCAAATATGTTGACGTAGTGCTAAACACACATTCATTGTTGAGGCTTATATCTCCAGAAACGTTGAGAGTACTGCAAAACGTGTTTACTCATCGAATAGCATCTATTTTGGTCGATATTGCTACCGTTCGACATTTGCATTAGGCCCATTTCAGCACCTCTAAACCTTATCGAAGAATCTGAAATTTTAGTATGTCATCTGATGGACCTAAAGATCATTCTTCCACATAGGAACACATGTGCCTGATTATTTTCAAATAAGCCCCACCCTAATGTCCCAACGTTCTGCAGTAGGTAAATTGTGACCTAGGCTTATACAAGCGCAGCCGGGCAAAAGCTCCATCTAATTTAAATTTGCATGACCAGAACCGTCGAAGGTCACCCAGAACGAGTCTGAAAGTCGATAAAGACGAAAAGCAATGATTTTGAATGTATTTGGTGTAGATCCAGTATAGATACAAGTATAAGAGTGACTTTTGAGTTCATGAAACAACCAGATGTTTGTGTCAAGTCGTTGACAGTTAGACTTGCATCGAAGACAACGCCATGGATTTCCAGATCTCATGAGGGTACGTACTTGGGTACGTAGATGCAATACTCGATATTAAAAACTACAAGGCACAGCCCCATTGCATAGTGAGCAAAAGTGGATCCAAAGTCCAATTAATTAGACTCCTACGACGCAGGGAAGGGCTTCCTGGCATCCTATCAGAGTAAAATTTGTTCCATACAGTTCTTCAGCTTTTTGCAAATTTACAGTGCATTTGGGTTCAATAAAGTAGCACCAAGTTTAGTTTTTGGGTGTTAAATCTAGTTTGTATCCAAAATGAGGGGAGAAATGGGCAAAATGGGATACTTATTGAGGTCAACCCTTAATGAAACTAACACCATTCGATTTCCCAAAAGATAAGCTATTTTCCAGGACTTCTACCCTGCGCCGTCTAAATTAATGGGATCTTGAATCCATTTTTGCCCACTGTGCATCGGATTGTTCTAAATGATGACATAGGACTGTGTTACTGGACATGTTATGCGCATGTGTGCTTTTCATGGTGACATTCTCACAACGGCCGTCCAGAATGGTTCGACGGATGCATATGAGAGGTTATTCCATTTGGTTCAGGCGCTCTTGAACGTTTATGTTGCAGCCTATTCACACATGAAATCTGCCGCGGCTAAGTCAGAAGAACGCGCCCAAACCCCTTTCTGAACCAAAGGGCAGGGTCTCTTTTAGTAGCCACTATAGTCAGAAACCTTAAAAATGTCTTCTGATGAGCTTGTTATGCCAAATCATGCAGTTTGATATGCCACGTGCCATGTTTCACGTCTGCGTCTTATGTTGTTTTGATGTTATTATTATTCCTTCTCACTGCAGTCGGGCCACTGTTTCGTGTCAAAGTTCTTTCATGAATGTAAAAATCAAAACCGTTCTTTTTATTAGGAGACATGCAGAGAGAAATCCTTGCAAATTGACATCCTGGCTGTTAAAAGACATTTTGTAATTTTGTTCTGGAAATTTGTCTGCCTTCGCTAATATCAAATGGCTGTATTTTGAGTCATAAACATAATACATTTATGCATGACAATACTTCCCATAAAATATCTATCCATACTTTGATTACTTACTTGACTCGTTTGGTACCCCGCCTGACAGTTCAATTCAAGGTTCACACTATGTCTGTATTTTTGATTGAAATCGGCTGTTACGAGACATCTCGTAACATGATTTATTGGATAGTAGGTAAGAGGAAGATAATTTAACTAAAAGTAAAATCAAATAAAACTTAATTCACGATGCCATAAATTGTGATTCTTAGTTATCGTAATAATTCTTACTGGAACCTTTTTCATCGAAGAACAAAAGTCATCGCTGGCTGCCTACTGTATTCTGAATTTAAAATTAAAGTTATTAATGGAGCTCTTGGTAGCCATATTTTAGACATCCGATATCATCTTTGCCGAAATGCACGATGCATTAATTAAAATATTTTATTACCACCTCCGAAAAAGCAACCCTACCTGAATGGAAACCGAAAGGGAGAGGGTCGGCGCCGACGATCTAGTGGCTGGGTTTAAATGCAAAACAGTCAAGATCTTTAACCTCGTAAGATGGAATTAATAAGGGCATTCATTCACTGAAATTGATGGTGACATGTTGTGCGGAACTATAAATTGTTACATTTTATTACCAAATCTTTTCATTGATCAAAAACATGTTTAACGCTAGTATCTGATGCAACGGTTTCCTCTCTTTATAAGTAATAAAACACTTTCCCCTTGTTTTTCCCGTTCATAACCCTGACATGGTTGTTCAACGAAATCCAAGGTTGCACTCGAAGGCTTCGGCGCTTCCGCACCCTCTCCCTCCGCAATGGCCGTATGCAGCTATAGTAAACGAGTTCCCCCAAGCTCAACATGCTGGCACCCACCAGCAGGGCGAAGAATCCTCCAATCTTTGCCACCGCATCAGTGAAGTCCAAAAGTTCTCGTCTCCACATCGGTAGGTAGTGCCGATTCTTGAAAGCGACAATCATCACCGCAGAATCAACGCTGTGGGTCAGTAATTTAATTAATTAAAGTCATCTATGCTTATACGCCATAAACCTACGAATCGTAACTGGTTGGATAACGAAGAGCCTGTGCCATTTCGTGAAAGTTGAAGGGAATCTGGGACATCTCTACATCGTATTGGATGGAATTGCAAGATGGTAGGCAGTCGCAGCCCCTCTCCGGTTCATCCGCCATAAGGTTGGCCACCATGAGGTTATACAGATCCAGATAGATTTTTTTGTAGCAGTCGATTTTGCTGGCGTCACACACTTTCATCCCGGCGGTTCGAGGCATGGAAAATTTCACACATTGACATTTGGCGAACGTGTAGTTGGATATGCATTCTGATGCGCAATTGTACTGGGTATAAATTTTGAAAAATCGCAAGTGGCGTTCATTTTGGAACAAGCATCTGCGCCTGGGTAGACGGGTTTGATTGTAATTTATATGTCACCTTCTGATTTTTTCATTCAAACCTACCTATGCGGAGGAAGTAATTTTAGATGTTTTCCAGTTCTAATCACACGCGGGGTAACCATCAAGGTTACAGCATTCAGTGTGTTTAGTCGAAAGAACACATCTCCTGTCAGTGGAATCTCGCCAGGTGTATGAACGGCAAATTTGTATCCAGTGTAGGGACCCTGATATTGTATAATCGTAGACATGAACAAATATGAACTAACAATGGAACACTTACCCTGCACAAGAACTCCTGATCGATCTTCCGCAACTCTGGCATGATAAGCAGTCCGGCTCTGATTCCGCTGGCCAGTGCCCGATGTGGGTAGGTAACCAACCCAGCATGTTCATCGTATCCACCTTCTTGTGTCCAGCTGGATTTGCTCGCCGAGGTGGCATAGCTTGTAAAATCCAACGAAATTTCATTTATTCTATACGTTTCATTGGGTAAGAGCTTGTTGAAGGTGTAGCAAATCCCATCATCTACCAAAGTTTCCGTGAATAACTGATTGCACGGTATATTCCTATTTCGCCACATGCATAGATTCATGGTTTTCGCGAACGGCAGGGATACGTTTCGTAATGTTTCAACGACAGCTTCTTTTGGATCGTCGCTGAAATTTCCCCAGTAATGAGAAAATGGGCAGACATGAGCCAGAACCCGCAGTTGCTTCGTTCTGAAAATACGAATAGCTGTCCGTTATGGAGAACCGATGCTGTGAATTCCCATACCTATATTCCTCCAGAGCAGACCCATTCTTAACCATCTCGAGCACCTCGGTCAGATTGAATGCTTCGACGCGAGTCTTGGTCAAGGGACATATCGTGATGGCCGGAAAGGGGATCGTTGTGACCGGTAGAAGTTTTGGAGCATAAACGATGACTACCGGATTCTCACTCCATTTGTTATACGTGGTCCACGCCGAGAGCCAGCACGATAGAAATGCCGCCCCAATCCAGATAGCCCACCATATTCTTAGAAAGTTTTATCGATGGATGGTGAAAAAGTGATTAAGTTAAGTTCATAAACCTACCTCTCAAAACGCGTCAACTGCCGGTTGGCGAGGAATCGGTAAGCAAATATCGAGGATTCCGTTTTAAACTCCCAGTAGAGCTGGTTCCAGGTGGTGGTCGCCTTTGGCATGGTTCCGTCTGGTGTCGTTCGTGTTGATGATGATGGAATAAAGTTTGATTAATGTTTGTGTCGTGTTTCTTCAACTACATGCCATGATTGCTCGTCAAATATTTACTGTTCGTGTTATTGATATAGGAATTAACTGTGTCGGATGTTTTAACTTGAATATAGTGTTTATATGGATGTGGGAGGTTTTCACCACATCAAGTGTGATTGTTGTCTTATATTTATATAATTGATAAGTTATTTGAATGACTCATCGAGACGAACTCCATTTCACAGTGGGCCATAATTTGAATTTAAAAAGAATAAATCAATTCAACCATGAACATGAAACTCAAGAAACAATGTGTGTTCGACAAATTTGTGGCTTGTAATTATGATTTCAATTTAAAATATGCTAAGTTTAGGCTTGTCTTTGAAAATGAACCTGTAGCTGAGATGATACGAAACATACAGGGCCATACCACAAAAGCTTATTTAAAGCCTGTCCACGTCAAATTTCGGACACTAAAATAATTGCATCAAAAACAAATTTACACATAATTAAACGAAACCGATTGTTTATTTCACAATAATAGAGTTAAATCTACATAAGAAACAGTTGATTAAGATGTTAATCTTTTGTGATCATATGAGTCGTGGAGGCGTGAGGTCGGAACTTGTGAGGGCCAGAGGTCAATCGGACCCTCCCTTGAAGTTTGTCAACTCTGATTCATCAAAGACAAAATGAATTTTCTCAAGGTCTGATAACTTACTTTTGATTAAGTTTACACAATTAACTAGGAATAAACGAACTGCAACGTGGTTGTGCTTGCTTGCGATTGCAGTGAAACAAATAAATTTCAAATCGGAAGTATGATCATCCTGAATATAAATAGCAAATGAGTGAATAATGCACTGAGAGTTTGCTCATTGCAATCCTTGAACAGCGTCTTGTACAACAAATAATAAGTTCTCAAAAAATAAAATAAAACATTTATCATACATTCCATCGCCTTCAAGCTAATTTTTACATCGTTCAAATACTTTCCGTGTACTTTTCCATAGCTTACAAATGAGATGAAAGAATAATAATTTCCATTTAATTCTAACTAAATCTGCTCCTTTTCTTGTGCCAGGTAATCCACTAAAGGGTGTTCCGATCAAAATTTGGTCAAACAGTTATGTGTGTGAGTCGATCAAATTTTTTATTGATAAGTCAAATTCTTTTTCTTTTTCAAGTTCAATTAATACAGAATACAGGAGAAATATTCAACTGATATAATATTCAACTGACATAATATTCAACGTTTATCACCTGCCATGAGATTTTGTACAGTCTCCTCGTCCACTTTATTCACCGCAGAACGCCAGTTTGCTTTGAACTGTTTCTCGCTGATAAAAGCGTTTTGAGTCTTCTTAAGGTTCCGCTTGACGATGGCCCAATATTGTTCGATTGGGTGGAGCTCGGGCGTATTGGGACGGTTCTTGTCCTTGGGCACCACTTGAACGTTGTTGGCAGCATACCACAGTGGTATGCTGCCAACAACGTTCTAGTGATATTACCACTACATGGCCTTTTTTCCGTAACGGCAAGACGCCAAATCTCTACTGGCACCCCAGTGGGTCTGGGTTCAATCCCAGTCGACGTCGGTGGTTTTTCTGAGGCGGGTAAAGATGGCCTGCCAGACTAGATATTGTTTAAAATTTGCCTGACGTAAGTTTCATCGTTTGTACCATGCAATCAAATTTCGTCAGCATCGTCGTGTACAACTTTCGCGATCGTGCTTTGGCCGACGTGTTTTGCTTATCGTCGCGATTTGGAGTCACCACTTTCTTGTAAGTCGATAGTTCTGCTCGTTTTCAAGCTCTATCCACGGTTGAAGGCGCCACTCCCAGCTTCTTTGCGACATTTCGGACGGAGAAGTTGGGGTTCCGCTCAAAACAGCGGGCAACTCTTTTTGTCATCGCTGTGGCCTCCGGCTTTGATTTCTCCCCGATCCAGCTTTCGATACGTTCGACAAACGTTCACCGAACACTTTCAATACGTTGGTAACAGTTGCTTTAACCACATTCAACAATTTGGCCAACTTGCTTTGAGAGCAGTTTGGATTTTCTCTTCCTTCGACGACATTTTGATAACTAAAGTGCTAATCTCAAAATCAAAATAGAGACTTGTTGCTACACGCACAGATCTTCAAAATGAGGAATGTGCAAAAATTTTTACTGCGCGATGAAAGGAAATGCATCAAGTTTAAGTCAACCAAATTTTGATGGAAGCACCCTTTAAAAGCTTTACGCTCACCAGGATTCAAGTCATATGATTTTTTCCAAAAGACCGTCTACGAATTCTTGAGTTTCCAATACTACCTAAACCATAATTCCACTTTCAACTTTAAATTGTAAGGGTTCCTCATTTCCATCAACAGGGTAGCAACCATTTCTGAATCCAAAGCTTCTGTAACTGGGCAATTTTTACAAGTTTTAAACCAACACTGTTCTGTGGAGTTTGGACAAAGAATTAAAAAAAAAACAAGTCCTGTTATGAATTCACATCAGTTGGAAAGGACTTTCTTTCTTGAGGAGTTTTGAAATATAATTTAACATTTTTGTGGTAAACACAAACACGCAAACAGTATGTGTACCACTCGGTTCTACCAGTAAGCAATACTAAAGGCGATTACTTGTTGAAACTGAAAACTCATTTATTGTTCTTATTGTTTATTGTGGATATTGTTATTTGAAAATGGCGTACGCCTCTCTCGAATTACATCACTACTAATTAATACTAATCTTCGTAGTGTATAATCCAACGTTTTCAATAACATAATCTCGACTCCCCAGACAGGCGCGGCTTACTTCGTTACTGAGAAATCACGCAAAAGTGACAAAGTTTCTCTGGATGATAACGGCCTGCTCAGCTTTCTTCCAGGTGTATTTATTTTAATGTATTTCCTATTTGGTATATCGTTAACATTTGTCTTTAAAGTTTTAATGTTAAAATATACGATACTTTTACAGCGGAATTGCCTACACTAAAATGAGTATAAATTTACAAAACATATATATTATGTTTAGTTTCTTAAAGGAAGAAATTAACTGTTTTCTTTGAACAGCCATTAAGCTGAAGCAGCAGAAATATTTAAGTGCACGTATTTTGATGAAATGATTTAAATAGGTAGCCACAAGAGATATAAACATCGATGTATCCAATCATTTTGGCATCACTGGATTTGTTTACACTACCTTTGTCTTCGGGTTCATGTATATTTCTGCTTTTTCAAGTGCATAACGAATCGATAAATCGAAAGTGAGTGAAAAAGTTATAGTTGAAACAATACCGGTGACAAAAGTTAAGTGTATCAGGTGAAATTCAGTGTAAAAAGATATTTATCTTTTATAAACTGTGTGCCAAATAGAAAAGTGGAAAAAGAAAAGAAAATAAAACGCGGCAAGTAAGAGAAGGCTGTTGCATTAAAAGCTTGAATAAACTTTTATTCAATTTGGTTTGAATAAGACCTCATTGCAAACTTGGATGCAAGTTTGGCTTGTGAACTTGCATGAGGAGCTTTTCAAACTTGCTAAAAAGCTAGCGCATAAATATTGTTGCGTGAAAGTAATATAATACCAGTGATGCTAGTTTCACTGAAACCGAAGTGAAATCGAAACTAATAACCGCAAATATAAAATTATTTTCATAATTTTTAAAATTTAAAAACATAAAAAAAAAGAAAAATAAATAAATAAATTAAGGATGAGTTTGCTTTTATTTAAATCGAGGTCAATCGGCAAAAATGGTAAAGAGTGGAATAATCATTAACGGTTTTCCAAAACTCGAAATTTTGACAGTGCAGCTCGATGCTCTGCAAGAAGCTCCACCACAAAAAGTAGAGGAGCAAAGACATGACGTAAAATCTAAGTTTACAAAATGTAGCTACAGGCAAGGTGATTTGTCTCTTGAATGCAAGGATCAAATTACAGCAAACTGGCTGAAAGATGTAACTGGGTATTTTACTCCATACGTAAATGCCGAGCTTATTGCTCTGACCATTAAAAACATTGATGGGTCTATCGCTCCCCGCACAAGCAAGAAAGAGCGTGCCACCCTTAGAAATGAAACCAACTAAGTTCCTGCAGGTGAATCTCCATCATGCAAAAGGAGCATCTGCTGTCATGAGTCGAAGGTTTAGAAAAGAGGGGCTGGGCGTGGTACTAATTCAAGAGCCATGGACTAATAAAGGAAAAATACTGGGTATTCAAACACAGGACTGTAAGTTGTTCTATGATGAAAATCAAAGTACGCCAAGAACTGCTGTTTTGGTTGATAAAACACTCAATTGCTATCCCATTACAGAATTCTTCAAACGGGACATTGTTGCGGTCATGTTTGAGGTGCCTACCACCAGAGGAAAAACTGAGGTCATAGTGGCTTCAGCCTATTTTCCAGGTGATGCTTCTGAGGTGCCTCCTCCTGAGATCGACTTATTTGTCAAGTACTGCAGAGCAAACAATAAGTCATTCATAATTGGCTGTGATGCCAACGCACATCATACCGTATGGGGTAGTACGGATATCAACAGTCGAGGGGAGTGCTTATTGGAATATCTCTCTTCAAACAATATAGACATATGCAATAAGGGAAACGAACCTACCTTTTCAAATGCTATCAGACAAGAAGTCTTGGATTTGACATTGTGCAATAGTGCAATTTATGAACATATTTCAAAGTGGGAAGTCTCTGAGGAAACGTCATTATTGGATCATAGACACATTGTGTTCGAATGGAGTGGTGGAAATCGGTCAACTTCTACATTTCGAAATCCAAGGAAAACAAACTGGGATCAATATGCACAACATTTAAACTTGGAGTTATTTACAGAAGGTGGAAAGATTGATTCAGTAAAAAAATTGGAATCATTTTCCCAAAAGGTAAATGACACGATTTTAAATTCTTTCCATATTAGTTGTCCTATCAAGGAATCGTCCTCTAACAGGGATGTTCCGTGGTGGAACTCTAAGTTGGAACGTCTGCGTAAAACATCTCGTAGGTTGTTTAATAAAGCGAAAAGAACCTCAGATTGGACTCCCTATAGGAGTGCCCTTACTGAGTACAATAAAGAAATAAGAAAATCTAAACGGAGATCCTGGGTTCTAACGTGTGAAAACATAAGCAATAGTCCGGAAGTCGCAAGACTTCAGAGGGCTCTTGCAAAGGATCATACAATTCAACTTGGGAATCTGAAAAATGAGGATGGAGTTTTTACAAAAACTGCTAGTTAAACTTTAAAGCTGATTATGGAAACACATTTTCCTGGATCAGTTTTGTGTGTAGATCCAATCAAAGATGGATCACTTGAAGTTGAAAAAAGTTCTACAAGGACATCTCAAATGTCTGTTAGAGCTAAAATTGCTTCAAATGACTTGGCTGACAAAATCTTTAAGAAAGCCAGGGTAGAAAATGCGTTGAGATCTTTTCAGCCTTACAAATCTGCAGGAATGGACGGGATATTTCCAGCATTACTTCAAAACGGCGAAGCAGTGTTGATCTCGCCATTAATTGAGATTTTTAAGGCAAGTTTAAGACTCAACCATATTCCAACTTCATGGACACAAGTAAAAGTTATCTTCATACCTAAAGTAGGAAAGCGAGACAAGGCGCATCCTAAATCATACAGACCCATTAGTCTTTCATCAGTCCTATTAAAAAGTTTTGAATGATTATATCAATTCAAATTACATGAACAAGCATCCACTATCTGAGTTCCAGTTTGCTTACCAGTCTGGTAAGTCAACAGTTACGGCACTGCATAGTGTGGTTTCAAAGGTAGAAAAAGCTCTATCGGTAAAAGAAATAGCACTTTGTTCTTTCTTAGATATTGAAGGAGCTTTCGACAACGCTTCCTACTCATCTATGGCTCGTGCCATGAAGAAAAGGAACTTTGACATGAACATAATTAACTGGGTTCATACCATGCTCGCAAAAAGAGAAATCACTTCAGAGCTGGGAAGTTCGTCTATTACAATACGGGCAACAAAAGGTTGTCCACAAGGAGGAGTCCTCTCACCACTTATGTGGTCCTTAGTTGTAGACGAGCTTCTAAGAAGCTTAGAAGAAAAAGGTTTCGAGGTTGTAGGTTTTGCAGACGATATAAAGGGTGATACGGTCAAAATTTGGTCAAGGGAAAACGCGTGTAAATCGGTGAAATCGTTTATTTAAAAAATCAAATTAAATTTCTTTTTCAAGTTCAATTAGTATAAAATTCAGGAAAAATATTCAGTTAGGCTTCCGCTTTTCCAAATCCGAATTGCCGGGCCTTACGCTTGACCCCTGCCATCAGATTTTGTACAGCCACCTTGTCCACCTTCTTCGCCGCAGAAAGCCAGTTTGCCTTGAACTGCTGCTCGTCCTTAGCAGTTTTTTTGGTCTTCTTTAGGTTCCGCTTGACAATAGCCCAGTATTTCTCAATTGGGTGGAGCTCTGGCGTGTTGGGAGGGTTCTTGTCCTTGGGAACCACCTGCACGTTGTTGGCGGCGTACCACTCCATGGCCTTTTTACCGTAATGGCAAGATGCCAAATCCGGCCAAAACAGTACGGAACAACCGTGTTTCTTCAGGAAAGGCAGCAGACGTTTATTCAAACACTCTTTCACGTAAATTTCTTGGCTGACAGTCCCGGAAGCTATGAAAATGCTGCTTTTCAAGCCACAGGTACAGATGGCTTGCCAAACCAGATATTTCTTTGCGAACTTTGACAGTTTCGTGTGCTTGAAAATATCTGCTACCTTTCTCCTTCCTTTTGCCGTATAAAACTCCTGTCCCGGAAGCTGCTTGTAGTCGGCTTTGACGTAGGTTTCGTCGTCCATTACCACGCAGTCAAACTTCGTCAGCATCGTCGTGTACAGCCTCCGGGATCGCGCTTTGGCCGTCGTATTTTGTTTATCATCGCGATTTGGAGTCACTACCTTCTTGTAAGTCGATAGTCCGGCTCGTTTTTTGGCTCGATGCACGGTTGTAGACGATACACCCAGCTTATTTGCGGCATCTCGGAGAGATAGGTTAGGGTTTCGCTTGAAACTACCGGCAATCCGTCGTCTCGCGGTCCGGTTTTCGATTTCCCCCGATCCAGACTTCCTGGCTGTCGACAAACGTTCCCCAAACACTTTAATTACATTTGTAACGGTTGATTTGGCAACTTTTAGCGATTTTGCCAACTTTGCGTGCGAGTAGCTCGGATTTTCGCGATGCGCGAGCAAAATTTTGATACGCTGCTCTTCTTGCTTGGACGGCATTTTGACAACTGAAGAGTGAATTCCAAAATCAAAATAGGAGCAACATTCTACACACACACACCTTCAAAATGAGGGGTGTTCAGGTTTTTTAAATGCAAAATTGAAAGAAATACGTCAAGTTGATATTGACCAAATTTTGACCGTATCGCCCTTTAGTCATTATAGTGAGGGGAAAATTTGACAACATCATTTCAGAAAGAATGCAATGGGCCCTAAAATTTACCCAGTCTTGGTGTATCAAGGAGGGCCTTAGCATTAATCCAGCAAAAGTAGTAATTGTAGTAATTGAAAGCAAAAATGTAAATATGTATGCTGTGAAAACAACTGGTGACAACTTCATGTTTCATTTCGTCAGCATAGTGTCTAACTATTCATGAACAGGCTCAGTAATAGTGATTGGTGATGGAGATTGGTCCTGCGGAAAAGAATCAGCAGTATAATAAATAGTAATGGACCAAGATGAGAACCTTGTGGCATCCAGGGCTGATTACTGGTAAATTAGATTGCATTACTATTGTTGTTCTCAAATCACATTGAAATATTCTAAAACGCTCCAACGTGCGTAAAAATGAGTAAAAATAGTAAACAAAGAAATTTATGTCAATTGGATCCGTTTTGACGATTCTGGAACTTGCGAACTCGATTACCAGCCATGTTTTGTAGTGAAACAATTAAAATCCAAATTCTATGAATTTATTCCGTCGGTGGAAGATAAATTTTACAATTCTTGCGAAAACAATTCTCTTAACACAATTTCAAATAATTTGCTACTTTTTTCTCGTCGCATCACTAACGTTTATATTGACATGGTGAACGGGGAAATTTATAGTACGAAATGTATGCCGGAATTTGCGTCGTTCATCAAGAAATACGGTCGAAGACGCGGTGTTCTGGCCGGATCTGGCGTCGGCCGACTACTCGAAGCGATCGTTGGAGGAGATGGAGCGGCTGAATATCGATGTGGTATCCAAGACGGCGAAACCACCCAACGTCCCATCGAGAATTTCTGGGTCAACCTGTAGCGTAAAATCTACTCCAACAATTTTGTCGAGAAAACTGAGGATGAATTGGTAAATAAAACGAAGAAAGAACTCAAAAACATACCTACGCGCATGTTTTCGTCCGCCATGGCGAATGTTCCGGTGACTTGCGGAATGCCGCTCGCAAGGGCGTAGAATTTTCTACAAGCATGCTAAAATAAGTACCTTCAGCGGGAAATTTATCAAAAACAATAATAGCTTTTTTTTATCACCACACTGAAAATTTATTTTCGTAAAGTAGCTTTCACGCGTTTCATAAACATGGATTTTGTACATAGAACAAAGCTCTCGTATATTGTATGAAACATTCATAATGCTTTTTATCTGGTGAAACGCTATCATTACACCTTTTTGTAAAATGCACGAAATGAACTTCGTGATGACCAGCCAATCGCTGTTTCTCTTTTATAGCGTACTCATGGATGGTGTTGCTGCTGGTATGGGCGGAAATAATTTATCTATCCCAAAATAAAAATCAGAGCGCTGTCGTGAGCTATAACATCATGCTCATTAATCTAACATCTTCTCACGAGTCAGCGTGGCCTAGGGAGATCAACCACGGATTTAGAATTAGCATTTTCCAAATATTCAGGTTCGAACCCCATGTCTGAAACAATAAAAAACGCTGGACAATTCCACGTGGTTGCGCTTTTTTTTGTCAATTACATTTTGAGTCGATAAAGTAGATCTGTCAGTCCTTCATGCAACCATCAGAGAGACGTTTCTTTTTTATTTGTGACAAAATATTCGTAGCTCTTTGTATTGTTTCCGTACAATATACAAATGTTCTTTCTGTGACAACAAAAGCTTTGTGCTTTTGACAGTTGCACGTGCAATTAATTACGAATGTATCTTCATAAAAAGAACAAATCAGTTTCGTTGCTGAAAACAACGAATGGATTAGTGAGTATTACTTTCGATTTAGTAATATAAACTAAAATTAACTTTCAGTGCATCCGAAAATAAAGTTCATTTTTTAATGCAAACGTTACGCAGTGAAACACTATCGAGTGGGAATATTCACGCAGAGATAGCTGACGTGGGGCAGTTAACAAATCAATTTACCGAAATAACCGAAATCTGGAAAATTTGGTAAAAGAATTCATGAATTTCTAAACTCATAGAAAAGCTGATCCAATTGGCATAACTTTCCTAGTTTATCATTTTTATTTATATGAGCAGTGTGTGGTCGGGCGAGTGAGGCGGTTCATCCCGGTTGTTATGCTGGTAGTTATGACTACTCTAAAAAAAATCATGAAGTTTGAGCCGTCGAATGGCATAATTCGTTGAAAATCTGTATTTGTCCACTCCTAAACGGTTCCTCCGGTGCATCTGGATTGTCTCTAAATGACCAATATGTTCCATTTCAACGCTAGAAGTAGACTATTCATGAAAAATCATGTTTGAGCCGACGAAGAGCATGTTCCGATGAAAACGTGTATCTGTCCCCGCTCACGGATCGTGGCAAAACATGCTCTCTTCCGGCACAAATTCCTTGTAGCCAATCGGGTTAAAAATGGCACTACCCGCCAGAAAAAAAATTGGGGCGCTAGTAAGCATTTTGACAGCAAAGACGTTAAATTTGGCCATACATAGACTCCACAATGTGAGTTTGAAATCCGGGTCAATATGACCCGAAACACCTTACTCGTAACTTTTTTTTAACAGCCCTTCAGAAATGTAAAAAAAAATGTTCGACACACAAACGTAGCTTCTTATGATTTAGAAGAAGTCAAGAAAATTTAGACGCCTAGATGCTCATTTAAGAAAGTCATAGCATTGTTAGAATCCATTCCTGGTCATATTGACCCCGACACCTAAAGAATCGTGGATAGAAAGGTTGGGTCGATGCTCGAATATATTCAACACCTTCCTTGCTTTCACCAGATCGGTTTTCTATCGCTACCTGACCGCCACTTTGCCCGCTGGGTCTCCTTGAATGACGTCATCATCTGGGACACCGTCGAATGATAGTGTTTTTCGATTCATCTGTGAGAACACTTGACAGATTGTGCTGCAATGAAACATTACATTCTTAGCTTGTTTCAGTCAAAATTTCATAAATCTTTACCGGTATTCTAAAAAGTTCCAAGCTAATAATTGTGTCTCATTTTTTTCGAGTACAGTCTTTACTGCGACTCATATAAATGCAATCGAAAATAAATCACAAAACGCTGTAGTATTTTTTATAAATTGGCGTCTAGTTTTGATACATTGGCGCTGTTCATCTGTTTTCATGTAGTCAAATAAGGTGTTTTGAAGTAGTTTAACTTTCAGGTTACAAGTGCAAATATATTCTAATGATGCTTTTTGAAGTAGTTCAGAGAAAATCGTTGAATTCTAAGACAAATTTCTTACCTGTTAACTGACGTCCTTTCCGGTTGTTTCGGATAATCTGTTGTACCCAAACGGTTAGTTTTCAATTTACAAGTGCTAATATATTCAAGTGATGTTTTTTGAAGTACTTTACTTTCTTTTTAATTGAACGCAATTTTTTCGTTTTTCCTTTTTTAAATTGTTCTGGATCATTCAAAAACATCTGAGGGTTGATTTTCAGATCACAAGTGCAAATGAAATCTAATAATGCTTTAGGAAAAACTTTATAGAAAGAAACATCGTAGATATCATAAACTGGTTTCTTAAATTGACAGTAAAAGATAGAATTACGGAACCCACGGGAAAACCTGCCTAAGCGCATCACGCCCTGGATAATCATTCCTCCACGATCTTATAATGCAGTAGTACACCACTTCGAGAAAACTGATGACACTGGCACCCATTATAAGCCCAAACAATCCGCCACACTTTGCCAACAGATCCACCAGTCCAATCAACTCCTGCCGCTTCATCGGTAGCAGCCATTTACTCTTGAAGGCTATCACCAGTAGTGCTGGATCCATACTGAAATCAAAACAATCATCTTCAGCGTTGATCAAGAATTTGACACATTAACACAAATTTAACATACTAATCGTACTGGTCGGTTGGGTACCCATGAGCTTTGGCATACGCTTCAAAGTCCCACGGTAGATTGGATATCTCCACGTCGTATTCAATTGTAGTGCACGCCGGTAGACAACCACATGGATGCAGAACTTCGATTTCGCGATCCGTTTTGTTGAGCTTCTTGTACGCATTGTATAAGGATTTTATCGGACAGAACAGATCCTGTCCATCGCAGATGGGCACATCCTCACTCCGTGGTGATGCAAAACCAACACAACCGCACTCCTCAGCGGTAATGTTGGAGATGCATTCCGCGAGGCAATTATTCTGGTTGTACACCTTGAAGTACCGTAGGTACCGTTCGTCACTGAAATAACACTGTCGCCTGAAAGAAAGATACAAGGAAGGAAGTCATTGAATTTACGAGTATACCTCGGATTACTAACCTATAGTAGGGGTATTTTTTAACTTTCTGTGAAATGTAAGTCAACTCAGGCTTCAATGTCAATGAGAGTACATTCTGATGCGATAAGCGGTAGAATTTATTCTGAACCGAAGGCATTTCGTCGGGTGAGTGAATGCCTATTTTGTATCCAATAACCGGTCCCTCGCAGAAGAAATCTTCATCTGCTTTAACGGTATTCAACACCACGATTAATCCGGAGATGAACCCTCCTCCTATGGGACGCAGCGGATACGTTCGAAGCTCAAACTCGTCCAAATACCCGTCCTCTAGCGTCCAATTGTACGAATTGAGATACGATGTAGAATATAGGTAGTCCTGCTGTAGATTCTCCATCCTGAACAGTTGCTCGGCATCTATGGCATTGAACGTGTAGCAAACTCCGCTGTCGGTGATGGATTCCGTAAAATATTGTGCGCAATCCACTCGGTAATTCCTGTACTGACAGCCGCCAAACATTTCCTTGAACGGAATGGACATATACTTCAGTATCTGAATGTAATTCATCTTCAGAGAATCGTTAAATTCGTAAAATTCCGACATGTAGGGACAAACATGCAACATCGCGCGGAGCCTGTAATATCTACATCGAAAAAAAAAAACTATCAAGCTGAGATTAACACCAAAGTAAAACACCCACTCTGAATCACTTATCCCATCGGGCTCATCGAAACGAAAGTACACATCCGTTGAGTTGAACAGTTGCACCTGTGCCCGAGCCATCGGACATATCGTAATGGCTGGAAATGGAATAGCCCAGACCGGAAGAAACTTCCTATCGTAGCTGATAAATATTGGACTTAGGTTCCATCTGTCATACTGATCGAAGATGGCCACGAAACAGCCGACAATGGTGAATCCAATCCATAAGAACCACCAGATGCGTTCCCCGATCCGGACCTGGGAGGTCAAATGACGCGTCGCATAGATGGTACTGCCTTGGCAGTACTCGTTCCACAAATTACGAAGAAACCCTTGGTTGGAGTTGGACATGGTTCCGCGATGACTGATCCCGAATAGGAGCGGTGGTTTGCCTGGGTGCAATTTGCTTGACTCTTTTAACTTCGCGTGTCAATTGCGGTATATTTTGCATTAGTTTTATTGAAGGATGATGAGCATCGAAACGTTGAAAGGATGAAACTGATACAATCTTGGAATCGTGCCGACATGTGTGTTTGATATTTTAAGTACTTCGTATTTAATTACTAAACAGTGCGATGACGGTGCTATGATAGGTTCACTTGGGGGTTTTGATTAAAATTGTGTTCCTCGTGATGACTATTTTCTATGAAGCGTGAGTTTTTTATGTAGGACTACGTCTTTGTATACCATATTCAGGTTATTCAATGCTTTGTGGTATGACCTAGCTGCTGATTAATTAATTAATTAAAACTTAGCAGGCCGTTATCATCCGAAGAAACTTTGTCAATTTTGCGTGATTTTTCAGTGACGAAGTAAGCCGCGTCTGTCCAGGGAATCGAGACTATGGGGCCAATTATAGAAGTCGAGTTGACCGTCACTATGCTCGACAGGTTTATTTTGATGTAAAAGGAGATGTTCGCTCACCACCATGAGGCGCGTCAAGAGTAATTCCGTCAGTGTACGGCAGGATGGAAAATCGAACAGAAGTTTGAAAATTGAGCGAAAGGGCATGGGTCCAGTGGTACTTGAACCATCTTTTGCCTAACACCCCATTGCAGGGTAGGTCTGAGGTACGGATAAATCCGCCACCTACACAGGCAAATGATGACGTCTGGAAAGCGTTCATGTACCACTGATGGCTTTGTGATAGTAATTCTAGCGATATATTGTGTGCACTCTGTTTTGATGCGCACATGGGAGAGGATTCGCAACGTCTGAGATCACTTAAGTTTTTCTCGTCATCTCTAAGCGTTGCGATACTGATCCCCACCAGTATGATTAATAATAACCACCATTTATGGTTTTTACATACCTGAATTGTTATGTTTTGTATTCTCCGTGCGTGGAGTAACGATTATGATGTAAAAGGAGATGTTCGCTCATCACCATGAGGCGTCCCGAGTGAACAGTATCCCCCAGTAACTACCCCGCAATGGCATGTTAGGCAAAGGATGACGTCCTTGGTTCGAGTACCACTGGACCCATGCCCTTTCGCTCAATTTTCAAACATCTGTTCGATTTTCCAACCTGCCGTACACTGATGGAACTTTCAACACTTTCTCTTCATACCTTTCATTCTATCAAAAAACATTACTGTCCACTCTTGACGCCTCATGGTGATGAGCGAACATCTTCTTCTACATCATAATCGTTACTCCACGCACGGAGAATACAACACATAACAATTAAAGGTTTATTTTGCTATTACAGTTGTGGAGATTGACAAAATTTTGTCAAGCAGGTCAACTCAGCAGACCGTTCAAAAACGGACGATGGATCTGTCACATTCTGTGGAATCAGTTTGTTATGATACACGTTTTTTCACCTGGAAGTGATAACTGACTGAACAAGGCAAGAAATACCCTAAACAATTTTTGTTTTTTGATTTTTTTAGGTGAATTAACATAAACGCAATATCTCTCTTGGGAAAATTGTCAACTCAAAAAAAAACCCGCATTAATCCACCGATGCACTATGGTCCGAATGGACAAATTTCGCGACAAAAATCGATAATCGAAAACCATTCCCTTTAGACAGATAATGTCTTCGGAAGATTTGGTTTTAAAATAAGATCTATCTTTTGGTTTGGGTTGTGACTAGGATGGTCCTTTAATGTTCATAATAAAAATTTCAACTTTTTTTTCCTATGATTTAGAGAATTTTTTGCTTCAACAGAATTGTAGATATTTTAATTTAATGAAACTTTGATGAAGAAATTTTAATTCTATCTCATCTACGTATCGGTTTATAATAGTTTTTCTAACTATCTTTATGGTGGGACTTAAAAAAACAGTTTTTTTTTGCTGTAACTTTTTTATTTTAATTTGAATTTGAAAACTTTTCATAGAAGACTTTTAGGGCATAAAATGATGCACATTTTGAAGAAACAAGATAGTTGCTAGTTATTGTATTAGAAAAGTTGTAGGGGTTGAAGTGTAAAAAATATACGTTTTTGCAAGATATCTTATTCCTTTATTTGCAAATATTTGCAAACACAAAGTAAGTGAACTGAAAGTGCAAACTTCCAACTACAAGATCTATGCAAAATTGTTTGTTCCCTTTTGTCCCCTTTATGGAAAAAAATAATTTTAAATTTGGTAGTTTTGCATTTTTTTCTGCATAATTTTCGATCAGCAGTATCAAAAATTATCACCAAAGACCGTAACAACTCGAGTTTTTCATGAAAATGTTTATATTTTTATATTAATCCATCTCCGTTAATTTATTAACATTTATATCACAGACAAACAGACATAACACATCGAACATTTTTCATTACAAATCAAGGTCACTAACACACCTGCGCCATCTGTTGAGCACACTGTGATGGATGACTAAGCTGAACAGATGGCAGTAGTGTGTTAACGTCAAACGAAAATCGGCTATACATACTAACGGGTAATCGATGAAGAAACTGCAAGTGCCATGTATATTTGTCTGTGTTAACATATTTTAATCTTAATTTTAATTTTCACACATTGCGATGGTGAGACTGAACCCTTTTTACACTTCACCAGAATTACGAACTCAAATGTGGGCAATATTGTACTGGATACATATTTTCATCAGAAATTTAGAGAAGATTTAGAAATATTCAATATGCCATACATTCAGTTTGTAAAATGAACTATTTGTCAATCCTGAACGTATTGTTCAGCGATGTTATTACGATTAATATTCTTTAATGACCTGTTTATGTTAGTTATATTAAAGGAGAAATTACATAAATATTATAAATTATATAAAATCAGTCCATACAATGAATTATTAGACAATCCTAAGTGTCAATTTTGAAAATCGACATGGATTCAATATGCTTAATATGTACATGTTCATTGAAAATTGGTTATAGTATATGAAGATTTTGTGTAATTTTCGAATATACTCGTAGTAGTTCAAAACCAGACCACTCGATGCTACTCTAAATCTATAGCGTCGCATAGTGTGGTTAGTCCACTGTATGTGCTATACAACGCACCAGATGCAACACAATCGAATGCAAGCGGCATCGATTGGGGTGAGTGGTCTTGTTTGGGTTTGAACTGCAACGAGTATATTTTCATCTCACAATTATGTGCTCTCAGATATTGTTTTGATCATATCTCCATGATGGATTATTCAATCATAATGAAATTTTGACCAGTTATTTGAAAATTTCATAATAATAATTTGGCGTTAACAAAGCTAAAATCGGTACACAAATAGCTCAGTTTGTAATCAGAGGCTATACTGTTTGATTACTATTATAATAGGCCGTCAAGTACTGTTTCGTTCATATCTTCGTAACGAAATGTCCGAATGAAATGGGTTCACAAACCGGTGTGACATTATTTGTAACGCACACACACACATACACACTTCCACACACACACACACACACACACACACACACACACACACACACACACACACACACACACACACACACACACACACACACACACACACACACACACACACGTACACATACACACATAAATACGCACAGACATGTGCTCAGTTCGTCGAGCTGAGTCTAATGGTATATGACACTCGGCCCTCTGGGCCTCGGATAAAAAGTCGAGTTTTCAAGCGATCTTAATACCCTTCTTTTAGTGTAAGAAGGGTAAAAACAAATAGTTGAACTGACGAAAATGTATGTGGACATCGCCAGAGACTTTTGTGGGGTTGGAACCAGTATAACAAACGTACTAGCAAAGCGAAAGTGGGAGGAAATTGGCTAAGACCTTGATTCATTAGGACCACCAATGCGCCTTGGGTCGGAATGGCAAGACTTACTGTTTATGTTTCGTTTGAACACTACCAAGCACAGAATAAATCGGATTCTAGCGTTCAGCATCCGACAATTCACAAAGAAGTATGTTATAAGAGATTTGTTATCATTGTTTGATGGATCGACAAAACTGGTGGATGCAAAACTTGAACAAAATGACCTGTTGAGAGCCGATGCAAGACAAAGATCAATGGACGATCTAGAAATGAGAAAGTGAAAAACTTAAACTTGAGTCATACTCTAATTGTCATGTTTTGTATTCTCCGTGCGTGGATTAACGATTATGATGTAGAAGGAGATGTTCGCACATCACCATGAGGCACCAAGAGTGTGTGCTAGAATGAAAGATATGAAGAGAAAGTGCTGAAAGTTCCGTCAGTGTACGGTAGGTTGGAAATAGAATAGAAGTATTGAAAAGGAGCGAAAGGGCATGCGTAAAGTAGTACTCGAACCAAGGACGTTACCTTTGTCTTACATCCCACTGCAGGGTAGGTCGAGGCACGGGCGAATCCGCCACCTCAACAGGCAAAAAGCAACGTGTTGGTACGCACTCATGTACTACTGGTAGCTTTGTGAAAGTATCTAGCGGTAGTTTGTATGCACTCTGTTTTGATGCGCACATGGGAGAGGAACTCTCTCCTTTTTTGGGTTTGTTTTGATTCGCAACGTCTGATATCACTCAAGTTTTTTTCATTCTAGCAAACATTACTGTCCACTCTTGGTGCCCCATGGTGATGAACGATCATCTCCTTCTACATTAAACTTGAGCTTAAATAGAAAGAAATAGAATTCAAAATCGAGAGTGTGATTTTAAGGAGACATCAATGGAATAAGCGCACGTGGGTGTTCCGGTAAAGTGAAACCATGACTGGTTCCTGTGAAAATACAGCATCTTCTGAAAGTGTTTATTACATAATAAATTTCAAATAATGTAAAGCATAATTATCGAATACATGAGAATTTCACGCACGTTATTAGGACTTGTCAAAGAAAAGATGTAGATTATTTGCAAATTTTGGCAAAATTTTGAGCATATAGCTATTGTAGAAAAAAAATTTCAGAGCTTTTAGTACTGAGATATTTTCAGAATCTGTGTGCATGTTTTTGAAACAATACAAACTCATATGAGCATGTCGAAAGTTATATAAACTTCCCAATAGATCCACTTAGGATGCTACAAAAAATAAGAAAGTTCAGCACAATATTCATTAGTATCTCGTTTACATTCAAACAATGATCTGAACTTATGAGAAGGATCCGAATGAACTTTTCATAAATTTTATTAGCATGTCAATTTGTCTAAAAAAAATTGAGTGTGTTGATCAAGCTATCAAGAATTTCTGTAAGCTTGTTGAAAATCATGGAAACCCCATAGAAAATTTAGGGAATTCCCAAGAGAATCAGAGAGGAATATTCTGGAGAGAATCTTCAAAGTACTGAAGGAGACTTTCCAGAAAATCAAAAAAATAATTCCTCAAAAAAGAATTTCTCTGAAGGACAGGAAGGGACTTTTCTTAAGCATGAGGGGCACTTCTTTGTAGTTCAAGCAAGAATATTTCAGATAACCAATTACAAACATCCACGAAGTTTAAGGTCATACTTCCCAGAAGTTCAGGAATAAGCTTAGGATGAAACTAACCTATTAACAGAATAGAATTCCCCAAAGTTTTGAAAAGATTTTCCTCGGTGTTCAAGGTAGGACTGCTTCAAGTTCAGAAAGAAATTTTCCCTCTCAGACTTCTCAAAAAGTCTGGAAGAAACTTTTCCGAACGTTAGGAATGAATTTCCTAAAAAAATCATGAGCTCAGAAGTTTGTGACGAAACATGTAAAATGCTCAGGAGGAAATTTTACAGAAGTTCTTCTCTGAACTACGTAGAAGATCAGGAGAAAACTTTCCTAAAATTCAAGAAATAATCATTGAAGAATTGAAGAAAGAAGCAGCGTATACCATCTTTATTCAGATGATTGTAATAATATACATTCCATAACGCCATATTAAAACACAGTAAACATCTCCTCCATTTGCTCAACCGTTCGCATCAAACTATGAACTCATATAAAGATTAAAATTCGTCGGTTTCCATCTCACCTCGTTTGACTAATTTAATTACTCATCAAATTGATCGAAACAATGACTTTTTTGTGGAATGTTTGTTTGCCGGTAATATACAATTCCTAAAGTTTAGCGTAGTAGTTAAAAAAAATGGCGGACACGTAGATCAGACTTAAGGCAGACGCTGGTAGGATTGGGCTTGTGACTAATGCGTTGGAAAAAAATAAAAGAAAGGAAGAGGCTCACGAGAAGACAATGTTAGTCTCCTACTACGAGTTCAGATCGACGGTGATGAAATCGAGGAAGTAGATGAATTCATGTATAACGACACCAGCAGAGAGATACAAAAGTGCATTATGGCTGGCAATCGTGCCTACTTTGAATTCCGAAGGGCTCTAAGATCGAACAAAGTTCGCCGAACCACAAAGTTGACCATCTAATTAATGGACCGGTAATTCTCTACGGCCACGAAACATGGACATTGCTAGTGGAGGCCCAACGCCCTTAGTGTCTTTGAACGGAAGGTGCTCCCTACCATCTACGGTGGAGTGCAGATGAAAGACGGAACGTGGAGGAGGCGAATGAACAACAAATTACATCAGTTGCTGGGAGAAGCTCCCATCGTACACATCGCTAAAATCGGTCGACTACGATGGGCTGGGCATGCCGTAAGAATGTCGGACGAGAACCCTGTTAAAATGGTTCTCGAAAACGAACCGACGGGTACAAGAAGAAAAGGCGCGCAACGAGCAAGGTGGATCGATCAAGTAGAAGGCAACCTACGAACTTTCCGCAGACAGCGAGGCTGGCGAGGTACAGTCATGGACCGAATACAATGGAGACAACTTCTGTGTACAGCCACACCGGCCTTGGTTTGATTGGTAAGATAAGTAAGAAGGAATGCTGCTAAACCTAGTTCACAGGGGAACCACAATAAAACTGCAAATGAGCTTTATAAAGGGGGTTCCGATCAAAATTTGGCCAAACAGAAATGTGCGTGAGTCGACCAAAGTTTTAATTAATAAGTCAAATTATTTTTCTCTTTCAAGTTCAGTTAATTCAAAATACAGGAGAAATATTCAGCTTAACTTCCTTTTTACCGAAGGCAAATTGCCGGGTCTTTCGTTTAACACCTGCCATAAGATTTTGTACTGTCTCCTTGTCCACTTTATTCACCGCAGAACGCCAGTTTGCCTTGTACTGGCTCACAACAGATTTTTGAGTCTTGTTAAGGTTCCGCTTGACGATGGCCCAATATTGTTCGATTGGGCAAAGTTCTGGCGTGTTGGGAGAGTTCTTGTCTTTGGGCACCCCTCGAACCTTGTTGGCAGCATACCACTCCATGGTCTTTTTCCGTAATGGCAAGATTCCAAATCCGGCCAAAAGAGAACGGAACAATTGTGTCGCTTTAGAAAATGCAAAAGACGTTTTTGTAGGCACTCGCTCAGATAAATTTCCTGGTTGACGGTTCCGATCGCAATGTAAACGTTGCTCTTCAAGCCACATGTACAGATGGCCTGCCTTACTGGATATATCTTCGCGAACTCTGACTGTTTAATGTGCTTGAAAATATCTGCCACCTTTTCCCGTCCGGTTGCCGTATAAAATTCCTGTCCAGGAAGCTGTTTGAAGTCTGCCTACACGTAAGTTTCATCGTCGTGTACAACTTTCGCTATCGTGCTTTGGCTGACGTGTTTTGTTTATCGTCGCGATTTGGAGTCACCTCTTTCTTGTAAGTCGACAGTCCAGCTCGTATTTTAGGTTTTTACACGGTTGAAGGCGCCACTCCCAGCTTCTTTGCGACATCTCGGACGGAGAGTTTGGGGTCGTCGCTGTGGTCTCCGGCTTTCGATTTCTCCCCAATCCCGCTTTCCTGGCTGTCGAAAAACGTTCACCGAACACTTTTTTTATACGTTGGTAACAGTTGATTTGTGAGTAGTTCGGATTTCCGCCATGCACGTGTAAAATTTTGATGCGTTGCTTCTCTTCATTCGACGACATTTTAATAACTGAAGTGCTAATCTCAAAACCAAAAAGAGGAATGATGCTACACGTACACATCTTCAAAATGAGGGGTGTGCAAATATTTTTAATGCACAATGAAAGGAAATGCTTCAAGATCGCAGCAAGCCGTGCTTTGAAACTGACGTGTTTTGTTTTTGCTGCGTCGTTTTCGCGAAAAAAATCAAACAATAATTCGTAATTTAACTTTAACTAACAGTGAAATCATAAAATATCCGCGTGCTTTGGGAAACCTGTAGTGAATACAATCGATTCCCACCCTAAATGTGTGAGTGTCGGTAGTATTTCCACATTTTGTGGTTTTTTGTGCTGCGCCCCCGCACCCGGAAGAGGAGTTACATCAGCTTAGTTTTGCTTATTAGTGGTAGTATTGAGACATCCGGACATACATTATTAGGTTTGAGCGTTTGTCCGCTTTGTCGCGAGTGAATCGATGATTATTAGCAGTTTTGAAGTTCGATATAGAGTGGCCTCCCTAATAAATATGTATCATTCAGGAACGATATTATAGATGGTGTAACCATACCACTAACAGTTGGGATGATACCCCGAATTGGTGGTTAGGCACTTCTTATGGTTGTTGTTTATGCGGGCTCGTATCGGGCATTTGATTATTGGCAGAGTGTGGAGTGCAAAAAAAGAAGACCAGTGCGTGTAGAAAACGGCCATTTGCTTATCAGAAGCAGCAAACGAAGACAATGCGCATGCGTGCGGGAAAGGCTGCCACATAATTTCAAGATGCGTTCACTATGTGGTGTACAGAGTTTTCTTATGCAGGTTACATATATAACGGGCAGTTTGGCCACGTTAATTTTGCGCTTATTTTGTCGGGAGTGCATGAAAATAATTACGAGGCAACGTCGAGAACTTTTATGTTTACGAATGAACAAGAGAGTGTAACGAAGGAAGCGGCAATTGGTGAGATGTATCTGACTAGAACTATATAACGTCAACCTTATTTTTAAATAATACCAAATACGTGCCTGGTTTAAAAAAAAAAAAAAAATATATATATATATATATATATATATATATATATATATATATATATATATGTATATATATATATATATATATATATATGTATATATATATATATATATATATATATATACATATATATATATATACAGCAATTCCAAGAAAAAAGTTATACGATCTCGTCAGAATTTTATAATATTCGGTAGGATTGTTCAACATCGAAAAAATATTAGACCCGTATTTTTTTTATTTCGTTATTAGACTGGACCTTTCTGCGTTAGACTGGTCCAAAAAATCGTGATTTTTCAAAATCTTCAATTTTCAAAAATTTATAACTCCTAAACCGTTTAACCGATTTTAGTCATTTTGGCCATTGTATTGGTATTTTTTTGAATTTCCAAGCAAAAATACGAAACCTTTGAATATATCAATTTTTGTATGAAAAAATACAAAACAAATAGTTTTTCTTGAATTTGACTGCGAGGGGCCTCAACGACTCCTTGTTTTAGTATTTTTAAATGAAAAGAGCATTCAATTTTACATAACATATCAAAAAATTGGAGATGTTCTGCGTGTCGTTTTGGAGATACAATTTTTTAAATAATAAATCATTACTCTTCATTTTTATACATCACCCGCCTGTAGAAACGATGAAGATGCATGGTAGATTACCATGCGTCTCCATCCAATCAAACCTATGACTAATGAAATCTATGAGTTACTTACAAACTTAGTATAACATTCGAATCAGTCTTTAAGGCTTTCCGTTAACCACACAGACCAATTGCTATTTTTTGACGATTACCTTTTCAAATAAATAAGGCTTTAAAATTTCAAATATTTTTGTTAGTGTAAGTTCAAGAGAAAAACACTTTAAAGCTGCGCGACATGATGAACATGTTAAAAAATAAGAAAAACACTTTTATACATTTATTTTTATTTATTAAGTTTTTTCATAACAATTTTATACATTTTTCTTCCGTTGAAAATGAATTTTGTTTCACAATAATATACTCTTCGTTTTGAGGCTTAAAACTATGGAATGACTGAGTCCCTGAAATTTGCTTCACACGTGTGTAACGATTTTTTCTGTAGAAACGATGAAGATGCATGGTAGATTACCATGCGTCTCCATCAATCAAACCTATGACTAATGAAATCTATGAGTAGGTCACAGAATGTCAGTAAATATTATATAATAAATAATATTTACTTGACATATTATATAATATTATAGCAACTAAGACTAATGAGACTTTAGGTAGATATTGACAATTTGATTACCTAACATTCTTTTCGTTACAGAGGGCATTGGTATTATTATTTAAAGAAGAACCGTTGATACGTATTGACTACCTACTGTAGATGTAGAATGTTTATCGACCTGTGAGATTGAATTGAATTGTTTCTCGGCTGTAGCGATCAGGTCTACTCGCTGACGGGAGGAGTAGAGTGGAATTTCTAAAGCGGAGAAGCAGCAGAGTGAACAACATCTCTTTCATTTCATACTCGTCGCTCGCTTGCGTTATCTGTTATTCTGTTGCTTTCTCGCTTTAGAAATTCCGCTCTACTCGCTCCCGTCTGCAAAATAGACCTGATCGCTGCAACCGAGAAACAATTCAATACCTATTGTAGTCTAGGCTGCAGTTCACTTCACTTGATCGTAGGTACAATATAAACATCATATAAAACGCGAGAAATTTATGTAAGAAGTTAGCAGTTGAAAACAAAGTATCATATCAGAACAGTTATATCAAAGAATATCGTAAAATGAAACGTAAGTGTTCAATTTGTAGTGTTTGGGTGTTGAGTTCGTGTTCAGAAAAATCAACTGCAAAATTGTGAGCCATGCTGTGGAAAAAAGGGTTAAAATTGATGAAGTAGCTCTTTCATTTAGTAAAGTTGCTGAAAAATTGTATAAGCACATATGATACCATGACCGAAGAACCCATTACAGGACCATCCAGTATAGGCACTACAGGTATGTTATATAAAAGTTCATATAATTCTGTTTTAATTTGAATTCTTCTCTTGCGATTGTTACTGGAACATTTTTATTTTTACATTCTTTTAGAATCGTGCGAAGCAACAGTCACGAAACGATCGCCCTTGCAGGACCGATCCGGCATTGTTTCCTTTCCCTACCAAAGTAAATAATAAAATAGAAATTATTTGCATGATTTCCAATCAATCAATTTTTAATCAATAATTTGTTATATTTATTTACAGGCTCATTGGAAACAACCAGCTATGAATCGATCGGTACCACCAATAACACGTTTTGTCTGACGATAATGAAATGCTAGCACGCTTAAGGATAAATTTAAGGAAACAAAAGATAGCAATGAGCGGTATAGGATTTTAACCACACTGCCCAAAGTTGGTCTACATATAGGATTATGCAAGAGTTTGATGTTTCCCAATATAGCCAATCAAGTGAAAGTATTACAACAACAGGAGGGAATAATGTCGGTGCCTAAAGAAGTTAGTGAGAGCTTCGTTAGGAGAGAAACGCTAATGCGTGTTCGTAATTTTTATAATAGCGACGATATAAGTCGTGTGCCCAGGAAAAGGGAGATTATTTGATATCCAACAATGAAGAAGGTAGGGATCTACATACAAAGAAAGGTTAGTTTTATGCAATTTGCAAGAGGCGTACTCCATGTTAGAAATACTCATCCTGATATTAAGATTGGATTTTCGATGTTCGCCAGTAACCGTCCAAAACACTGCATTTTGGCAGGAACAAGTGGCGCATACGGTGGCGTTTGCATTTACCACCAAAACGTTAAATTGATTTTAAAACACTCCGAGTAAACAATTACTTCAGATGGTGTTCAGTCCTACCATGATATGCTTTTCAAAAATAATTTGTCAAAATCAAATGAGCATTGCTGGCAGCAATGTGCGAAAATTGTCCGGGAATGCAAATTTTGGCGGTAGAACTTATGACCATTCTTAATAACGGTCACGTTGAATCATTACAATTTAAACAATGGCGTCAAGCGAGAAGATGCAGTTTGGACTTGATTGAAGTGTACACACGGGAATTTATTGATGCTTTTATAGAAAATTACTCAATTTATTGCCACATAACTTTACAGCTGAGCGACAGGCAAACTATTTAAAACACGTGAAAAACAATTTAAAAGCTACTGAGTGTATCATAATCTGTGATTTTTCGGAAATTATTCATTCGTTGTGCAGGATGCAGTTCTGAAACTTTCATTGGGCAAACGCTCAATGTACTATTCGCCTTGTGCTATTTATTTTAAAGATGAAGAATCAAATGATTTGAAGTTTACCAGTTTTATTGCAATTGCTGATTTCACTAAACATAATCATGTCGCAGTGCGTCTTTTTTGACTCAATGCATAGCGTTCTCTAAAAAGTAAGTTATCAGGTTTAGAGAAAATTTATTTCTTCTCAGATGGATCTGGAAGCCAATACAAAATAAAATGACCGCTTTTAATTTGTGCAACATGCAAAACGATTTTGGCATAGATGCCGGTGGAATTTTTCGCTACTTGTCATGGAAAGGGCCCTTGTGATGCTTTGGGAGGCGTATTGAAACAGAAATGCTGCGAAAGCCAGTTTGCAAGATCATCACATAACAACGGCCGAAGAACTTTATTCATGGAGCTATTTCTAAGCCAGACTCGAAAATACACTATCAATTTTTTCGGAATCCGACTATAATAAAATGGAAAGAAAGAACTAAAAAAATCGTTACACACGTGTGAAGCAAATTTCAAGGGACATTCCATAGATTTCAGGGTCATTCCATAGTTTTAAAGCCTCAAAACAGAAGAGTATATTATTGTGAAACAAAATTCATTTTCAACGGAAGAAAAATGTATAAAATTGTTATGAAAAAACTTAATAAATAAAAATAAATGTATAAAAGTGTTTTCTTATTTTTTAACATGTTCATCATGTCGCGCGGCTTTAAAGTGTTTTTTCTTGGAACTTACACTAAGCAAAAATATTTGAAATTTTAAAGCCTTATTTATTTGAAAAGGTAATCGTCAAAAAATAGTAATTGGTCTGTGTGGTTAACGGAAAGCCTTAAAGACTGATTCGAATGTTATACTAAGTTTGTAAGTAACTCATAGATTTCATTAGTCATAGGTTTGATTGGATGGAGACGCATGGTAATCTACCATGCATCTTCATCGTTTCTACAGGCAGGTGATGTATAAAATGAAGAGTAATGATTTATTATTTAAAAAATTGTATCTCCAAAACGACACGCAGAACATCTCAATTTTTTGATATATTGTGTAAAATTGAATGCTCTTTCATTTAAAAATACTAAAACAAAGAATCGTTGAGGCTCCTCGCAGTCAAATTCAAGAAAAACTATTTGTTTTGTATTTTTTCATACAAAAATTGATATATTCAAAGATTTCATATTTTTGCTTGAAGTCAAAATAATACCAATACAATGGCCAAAAATGACTAAAATCAGTTAAACGGTTTAGGAGTTATAAATTTTTGAAAATTGAAGATTTTGAAAAATCACGATTTTTGGACCAGTCTAACGCAGAAAGGTCCAGTCTAATAACGGAAATAAAATACAGGTCTAATATTTTTCGATGTTGAACAATCCTACCGAATATTATAAAATTCTGAGAGATCGTATAACTTTTTTCATGGAATTGCTGTATATATATATATATATATATATATATATATATATATATATATATATATATATATATATATATATATATATATATATATATATATATATATATATATATATATATATATATATATATTGTGAATCACTAAATACGCGTCAATCAAGCATTGCACATACGCTTGATTGAAAGTTTCAGTAGGTCACTACTGGAGCGGGGCTTATTGTGTACGAAGATAGCTTCGGAATGCTTGCGTTCTTGAAATGGGCTATTGGAGTCGCGGTAGAGCTGTCACCTTCTAATCCCCGGATTTAAGCTTTTTGCAACTGTAAACAGCAAATATGAAACAGTTGCAGGAAGATTCTATCCATAATACCGCTGCCAGACAGTGGGAATTAGATTGTAAACACACAACACACACACACACACAATGAAAGGAAATGCTTCAAGCTTAAGTCGACCAAATTTTGATCGAAACACCCTTTAAATCAGCAGTCCTACCAACGTTTTTTTTAATCATTTGACCTTAGACTCTTTTTTCAATTATTCGACCTTTCGTCCATTCGACCTTTTTTCCATTCGATCTTGTGTCCATTCGAAGTTTTTTCATGTGATGCTTTTGTATTTCGACCTTTTGTCCATTCGAAAGTTTGTCCTAAAACCTGATGAAAAGTGGGGAAAGCGTAATTACTAAAAGACATTCACCATACCTATTTTCTCGCACAAAAATAAACGCACGGAGACATGAGTTTAATGGAAAAATTTGTTGTGATAACTTCGGTTTAATTGCAACCTACAAGGAGAGTATTGTCTAAACTTGGATCTTGCATACTGTTCGTTCTCAGTAATGCTATATAAATTCAAATCTTTTATGTCATGAGCTGGATTTCAAAAGGTCATGCATTTTTTCTAGAATGATTACTATTTCTTCTTTTTCATAGCCTGCTGTTTTTTTATTTGGTGGAGCTGCATGAAATTAAAAAAGACCACATGATGAAACTTTGTTCGCAACAACATTCATTAATAAATAATGTTGCATAGACCTATCATTCTAGAGCTCAGTTTGACCTATTTAACATACGAACGATGATTATCACTATCCATGAATAGTATCCAACAGTTAATGGTGTCATCGGCGGCTAACAAGCTGATAGTTTTTTAGAACCATGGCGGAAAGCAAGTCATGGAAACATTTCCTCAATGAGTATATAACGGAGAATTTTGTATTTGCTGTACGATTTATGGCAATGCGACAAATTACCAAACTTGAAAAGTGAGCTTTAAACAAGTCCTGCCGTACAAACGACCCAATCCTAATCGTTTTTTCACAGATCCTGGTGGATTCTTTGGATTGGGGCATCCCTAGGGGCATGTTTGTTCTCCATCGTTACAGCGTATAAGAAATGGGACAGTAATCCGGTCGTCATCCTGTACGCTTCCGAACTGATGCCCGTTTTGACGCTGCCTTTTCCGGCCATCACAATCTGCCCATTGGCAAAATCCCGCGCAGAAGACTTCAATGTGACATGGGCCCTAGAAATGGTGAATGAAAACATAGCGATGGATGAAGAAAGGTATCTGGGACGTTAAACCTTTTGTGATGAATAAAACATTTATAAACATTGCAGTGAATTGAAGTTGCGTGTCATGGCTCACGTTTGCCATTCATCCATGCACTGGAAACAGTTTAATTCTAGGAAGGAAGACGTTGTCCCATCCTTGCGATCGATGGCACTGTCGCTCGAAAAGATTATGGTTCATTGCTGGTGGAGGTCCACCCCAATATCCTGTGGCAGCATTCTGGTGGAGCGGCTTAAGGATGATGGCATTTGTTATACCTTCAACTCATTAGCATTGGACGAAATCTACCGGAGGGATCAAATTTCGCCAGATTTTTTAAACTTCCCAAATGTAACCCCGACCTCGGATTGGACGCGAGATAATGGATACCGTACTGGGGCGGGATTGAATGCCTTTCCAAAGCGTCCACTCACTGCTGGCATCATATCCGGGTTGATCATGGCGGCGATGATTAAGAAAGACGATCGATCATATCTTTGTCATGTAATTTACAATCCTTCCTATCGCTGTTATTTAATGATCCACTTTGTTTGTTTTTGTAGGGACCGTACACAGGCTTTAAATTTTCCATACACGCACCGGACGAAGATATTCCGACTGAGGATAGATTTTATCGCCTTGACCTTCTAAACTCCGTGAACTTGAACGTAAATCCAGTGGTTATTAAAACTTCGGAAAATCTGAGAAGCCTATCCCCTGTCAAAAGGAATTGCTACTTCGAAAACGAACGATACTTAAGATTTTATAGATCCTACAACCAAATCAACTGCATTGTTGAGTGTGTTTCAAATCACACTCTTTCACATTGTGGCTGTGTGAAATTCTCGATGCCTCGAACGGCTGGCATGAAGATATGTGACGCAAGCAAAATAGACTGCTATCGTGTGGCCATTGTGGAGCTGTACGACTCTGTGATTAAGAAAAAGTTGTCCAAGGATAAAATACGAGGTTGCAACTGTATGCCATCTTGTACCAGTATCGATTACCAGGTTGGAATGTCACTGACCCCATTCAACAATGAGGATTTCCCGATAAAGTTGAATTTCACGTCTGATAAGTATGACGACCTATGTTGTTCTTCGGTACTGGGTAGCAAAGTAAACATATAATCAATTCCACAGCGCCGATGCAGCCATAATGTTCTTTTCCTTCAAAGATCGCCACTACATCCCGCTGTTGAGACGGGAGCTGGTAGGGTTCAACCAGGCTATAGCAGAGCTAGGTGGACTCTTTGCACTTCTGATGGGTTCCAGTATGATGAGCTTGGCGGAGATTTGTTACTACTGCTGTGTGCGACCCCTTCGGAGGGAGCGTGCTCGTATGGAGCCCTTGGTTGAACATCCACGAAGTCGGGCACATCGGATTCATCTACGAGTGGAACCGTGGGCGAAACATCGTTATCAAACACTGGGGTTGTACGAGGATGATAGTTTTATTTAGTCAAACTTGCTTGCAGAATTTCGATACGAATGTGTTAATACCTGGCTTGTGGGCATTTTAATTGGTACAAATGAGATCAACAAACTTTTCAAAGGATGAGCTCGGTAATGTGATTAGTTCTGCAAACGCTGAAAAGCCTGAACTCAAACTTCAAACCAAAAGAAGTGGCGATGATGATAATGCTGATGGTCCGGCCACATACACTCACAAAAGTTTTAGCGTAGGACGATTTAGATAATCTTTAATTTTATTATTTTTTTTATTAGTTTATTTTACGTCGGCTTATTTCCTCACATGGTGACAATCACCGACGCCAGGGAGACGACTCCACAACCTGGACCCTACCTAACGGCTCATGACTATGAACCGGGACCAACGGCTTTACTTCCCTTCGGAAGGAAGACGTGACCAGATTTTTTCGTCTCAGAAAAACCACCGACATCGACTGGGATTGAACCTAGACCCACTGGGGTGCCAAGCAGCAGTCACGCTTATCACTACACCACCGACGCCGGCAATATAGATTAATTAATTTTGAACAAAAATTTAATCAGATTTGCAAAAAAATAAATACGATTTATTTCCATTTAGCATGAGCATGATTGACCGCCCGAGGTTGCTACTTCGTTATTGCCAGCTGAGCTGTTATTACACAGAGAACCAAAATATGATGCTTGGGACTAGCCTACATCCTCAAGGTGTTAAAACTGGCGATTTCAAACAAAGGCAATAACGGTGCCTGCCTCACCCGAATGAAGGTCAAGTAAGGAAAGGGTAGGAATATGTGTGCGTGATACTCGCTATGAATAGAAGCCGAGAAACCTTCTGGATTTCCATGAAAAATCTGATATTCACCTATGTTCCCGGTTTATAATCTGTACAAGGATGCTGTTAAGGGATGGTCAATATTAAAAATAAATTAAAATTAAAATTAAATTAAATTAAATTAAAAATCAAAATTAAAATATCCCCCCCCCCTCCGTCCACCCTCTCACACTCTTTTTGTTAGACTTCGTTGCACAGTGGTTGTGATTTAACTAGTTGCATTTGTTTTCGAAACTGATTTTAAAGGGCGATACGGTCAAAATTTGGTCAATATCAACTTGACGTATTTCTTTCAATTTTGCATTTAAAAAACCTGAACACCCCTCATTTTGAAGGTGTGTGTGTGTAGAATGTTGCTCCTATTTTGATTTTGGAATTCACTCTTCAGTTGTCAAAATGCCGTCCAAGCAAGAAGAGCAGCGTATCAAAATTTTGCTCGCGCATCGCGAAAATCCGAGCTACTCGCACGCAAAGTTGGCAAAATCGCTAAAAGTTGCCAAATCAACCGTTACAAATGTAATTAAAGTGTTTGGGGAACGTTTGTCGACAGCCAGGAAGTCTGGATCGGGGGGAAATCGAAAACCGGAAGAGAGTTGCCGGTAGTTTCAAGCGAAACCCTAACCTATCTCTCCGAGATGCCGCAAATAAGCTGGGTGTATCGTCTACAACCGTGCATCGAGCCAAAAAACGAGCCGGACTATCGACTTACAAGAAGGTAGTGACTCCAAATCGCGATGATAAACAAAATACGACGGCCAAAGCGCGATCCCGGAGGCTGTACACGACGATGCTGACGAAGTTTGACTGCGTGGTAATGGACGACGAAACCTACGTCAAAGCCGACTACAAGCAGCTTCCGGGACAGGAGTTTTATACGGCAAAAGGAAGGGGAAAGGTAGCAGATATTTTCAAGCACACGAAACTGTCAAAGTTCGCAAAGAAATATCTGGTTTGGCAAGCCATCTGTACCTGTGGCTTGAAAAGCAGCATTTTCATAGCTTCCGGGACTGTCAACCAAGAAATTTACGTGGAAGAGTGTTTGAATAAACGTCTGCTGCCTTTCCTGAAGAAACACGGTTGTTCCGTACTGTTTTGGCCGGATTTGGCATCTTGCCATTACGGTAAAAAGGCCATGGAGTGGTACGCCGCCAACAACGTGCAGGTGGTTCCCAAGGACAAGAACCCTCCCAACACGCCAGAGCTCCGCCCAATTGAGAAATACTGGGCTATTGTCAAGCGGAACCTAAAGAAGACAAAAAAAACTGCTAAGGACGAGCAGCAGTTCAAGGCAAACTGGCTTTCTGCGGCGAAGAAGGTGGCTGTACAAAATCTGATGGCAGAGGTCAAGCGTAAGGCCCGGCAATTCGGATTTGGAAAAGCGGAAGCCTAACTGAATATTTTTCCTGAATTTTATACTAATTGAACTTGAAAAAGAAATTTAATTTGATTTTTTAAATAAACGATTTTACCGATTTACACGCGTTTTCCCTTGACCAAATTTTGACCGTATCACCCTTTACCTGTTATTTCCGTTGTTTTGCATTTGTTCAGGATCAGTTTATGCACTAATTGTATTCATGCTGTACCATTCGAAAAGGATTATGTGAAAATATTTGCCGGATAGTGGAGTGCTACTTTTATTAAGACACTAGCTGATCCCGGTGCGAGCGTTGCTACGCCTGCAACTAAATGAATGAACATTACATAGAACTGACGCTTTTTTTTAATGAGTTTTTTTTTAGTAATAAGGAGTTCAAACTTCTATCAGAACATTCTTCTTACCCAGACAATACACAGTTTGTGGCTTAGTTACCTGGATAATTCTCACGATTGGTTGAAATTTGTGTTTGAATTCACCATAGAAACATTTCTTGCATTCAAAAAACCCCGCATACCATTTTTGATTCCATTTTTGATTAGTTCTCAAGCTATGCAGAAATTTGTGTTTCATTTGTATGCGAGCCGGAAGAGGGAAGCGGTCTCAAACAATCATAAAAACCTTCCCCAGCCCCAAAAATACCTGCATACATATTTTCACTCCGACCGATCAGAAATCCATTTTAATATATATAAACATCATGTTTCCAATAGCCCCCACATGCCATAAGTGGTTTCATTTACTTGAATAGTTCACGAGTTATGCAGAAAAGTGCGTTTCATTTGTATGAGAGCCCCCCCCCCTATCAGAGGGCAAAGAGGTCTCAAACCAGCATAGAAATATGTCTGATTTTCAAAAAAATCCACATGCCAAATTTGATTCCATTTGCTTTAATAGTTCTCGAGTTATGCAGAAAATTGCGTTTCATTTCTATGAGACCCCCCTCATTAAGATGGCAGAGTGGTCTTAAACCACCATAGGAATATGTCTCTCCTTCAAAAAATTTCACATGCCAAATTTGATTCCATTTGCTGGGTTAGTTCTAGAGTTATGCAAACATTTGTGTTTTACTTATATGGGAGATCCGTCCCTCCACTTTTAGATGGCGGAGGGGTCTCAAATCATCAAAGAAACATTTCTCTCCTTCAAAAACCTTCCTATGCCAAATTTGGTTCCATTTTCTTGATTAGTTCTCGAGTTATGCATAAATTTGTGTTTCATTTGTATGGGAGCCCCCCCCCCCCCTTCAGAAAAGGGAGGGCTCTCATATTAGCATTGAAACAGTATTCATCTTCAAAAACCTCCACATGCCAGATTTGGTTCAATTTGCTTGATTAGTTCTCGAGTTATACAGAATATTGTATTTCATTTGTATAGGAGCCCCCCTTTTCAGGGCGAAGAGGAATCTGAAACCATCATAGAAACCTTTCTTGCCTTTAAAACCTCACACATGCTAAATTTGGTTTCTTTTGCTTGGGGTCTCAAACCACCGTAGAAACATTTCTTGCCTACAAAACCTCCACATGCCATATTTGGTTCCATTTGTTTGATTAGTTCTTGAGTTATGCAGAAAATTGTTTTTCATTTACATGGGAGCCCCTTTTTCTAAAGGCGGGAGGGGTGTCAAACTATAATAAGATCCTTTCCCGGACCCAACAACCCCTGCATACAAATTTGCATAGCGGTAGGGATAGTTCTCATTTTTGGTTTAAATTTGTGTTTCGTATGTATGGTAGCCCCCCTTTTCAGAGTGAGGAGTGGTCTTAAATTACCACAAAAACATTTCTTGCCTTCAAAAACTCACCCATACCTATTTTTGTTCCATTTGCTTGATTAGTTCTCGAGTTATGCAGGAATTTGTTTTTCATTTGCATGGGATCCCACCCTTTCTAGAAGCGGGAGGGCTCTCGAACTATCATAAGATGCTTTCCCGGACCCAAAAACCACTGAATACAAATTAGCAAAGCAGTAGGTATAGTTCTCATGTTTGGTTGAAATTTGTTTCATTTGTATGAGAGCCCCTCTTTTTAGAGGGAGGAGGGGCTTTGAACCACCATAAAAACATGTCATGCCTTAAAAAGCTCGTCCATTCCAAATTTGGTTCCATTTGCTTGATTATTTCTAGAGTTATGCAGAAATTTCCATTTGTTTGAGGTTCCATTTGTTTGAGAGCACCCCCTCCCCCCTTCCTCCTCATATGACGGAAGAGTCTCAAATCACCATAGAAACATTTCCATCCTTCAAAAACTTCCACATGCGAAATTTGGTTCCATTCCTCTTATTAGTTCTCGAGTTATGCAAGGATTTGCGTTTCATTTGAATAGGTCCCCCCCCTTTTAGAAAAGGGAGGGCTCAAATCAACAAAGAACAATTTTTTGTCAAAAACCACCACATACTAAATTTGGTTCCATTTGCTTGATTAGTTCTCGAGTCATGCAGAATAGTGTTTTTCATTTGTATCGGAGCCCTCCCCCCCCCCCTTTAAGATGGGAAGGGGTCTCAAACCAACGTAGAAACATTTTTTGTCTTAAAAAACCACCACATGCAAAATTTCGTCCGTTTGCTTGATTAGTTACCGAGTTATGCAGAATATGGTGTTTTATTTGCATGGGAGCCCCCCCTTTTATGACGGGGAGGGTTCTCAAGCTACTATAAAAACCTTTTTTGCCTTAAAAAACTCACACATGCTAAATTTGGTTTCTTTTGCTTGATTAGTTCTCGAGTTGTGTAGAAATTTGTGTTTCATTTGTATGGGAGCCCCCCTTTCTAGTAAAGGGAGGGGTCTCAAACCATCATAAGATTATTCTCCGGCCCCAAAAATCTCTGCATACAAAATTTTACGCCGATCGGTCCTTCCGCTCGCGAGTTAAATCGTGACAAAGGAAACCCCAACTCATTTTTATTATATAGATAAATGCATCCATTGGCATCACAGAAAAGCCTTCCACATGAAGAGTGAACATCAGCAACAATTTGCGGTAAGATCTATGTGATTATAACAAAATGTTGACGATACTACTACCCGATAAGGAATCAATAACTTGATAACTGACTTTGGTATTTAAGAGCTTGGATAAACAGGAAAAATAGTCTCCGAAATTTAACGTGGACGGGTTGGAGCTTCTAGTTGTTGTTGTTGTTTTATATTAATGACATTTTACATCCATCGGATGCATTCATGTCAGTTTCAGTTGTGCAAATGTAGAGTGTACAATATGAGGTGAGTGGTGTTTTTTATAATAAATATGAATAAATTTCACTTACCTTTTTCTCCTTTGGTTGGCCTTTCTCTTTTTTTTATCTTCTTCAGTTTTCATATATTTTCAAAACAATTGCAATGTCTTCCTCCTTATGGCTTTCATAATGTTCTCTGGTTTTATCACTATCTCCATTTGCGACAAATTTCTTCTTTCCTTCGATTCCTTCCATTTCAATCAACATGTTCTGTTTCTTGTCTGTCATCTTCTTCTCCATCTGTTTTCCTTGGTTTTCTCCACTACTTCATCTCTCTTTCCGTCCTACTTTTCTTCGTTTTTTCTCCTTTTGAATATCTGCCTCTCCATCAGCGTTTTCTCAATTATCTTTTTCTGCGCCATCTTCTTCTCCTGTATCTTTCTCTCCTCTGCATCATCTTCTTCTCCATCATCTTCATTTTCGTCATGTTTTCCTTCGTTTTCTTTCTTTTAATCATCCGTTTTTTCCTTCATGCTCTTCTTTGTTTTCTTCCTTTTCATTATCTTCCATCCCTTCATCTTCTTCTCAGTCGTCTTGTTCTCCGTCATATTTCTCTCCAACACCTTTTTCTGCGTCATGTATATTCTATTCCTTTTGATTTTCTGCATCTCCATTGTCTTTTTCTTTGTAATCTTCCTCTTCGCCTCCTTCTATTCCTTCTTTCCATTATCTTCCTTTTCAACATTTTTTCCTCCATTTTGCTATTTCACGACGTTTTTCTCGCTATCGTCTTCCGTTTTCATTGCTTTTGATGTTTATTTTCATGTACTTCTGTTTTTCTTCCTGTCCTTCGGGTTCTTAAAATTCGCTTCTGTATTTGTTTTTCAAAGTTTCTGATAAATGTTGCTATCATGCAGATACCTCAGCAATTGCTTTTCGTTATCATCGTCGTTGCATAACGCTGTGTAAGGCTCAAGCTATCGATGCCATATTTTGTCCTGGCCGCTTAAAATTTTCTGCAGTGCAGGATTATGTGCCGAACATCCACGACTGTCCCACAACACACGCATATAAATAGAGAAGATTTGTTCAACAGGAAACCATGTGTCAACCATGTATGACCGATGCGCAGTCGTAATCACTGTTGTGTGTATCCGAAAGTGTCCCCCAGATAAACCTGGGTGCTAGCATCTCTGAGCAGATCGAGAGATCTATAACTGAAGATAGACTGGTGGCTGGATTCATCCGTGTGTGCCATTTGTCATTCAACGATTATCAACTGTCCCGTTAGCCTCTTCTCGACGATGTAACGGCCCAATGTATACGGTTTCGCTGGCGCTGGCAATTGCTCAAACAAATCATCCAGTTTGGTTTGGCAATGTTGCTGCGTATTTGGAGGATGTATAACTATAGACACTACTGTCATTGGGTTAGGAAGATGGATACGAACTGCATTGGTCACAGTCGACATCAATGCTTTCAAATGGAATCCCTCCACGGATGGCAAGGCCCACTCCTTGTTGCAAATACCGACAATTACCGTTCTGAAGAAGCAGTGTATAGTTCTTAGCTTAGCTTAGCTTAGCTTAGCTTAGCTTGGCTGACTGCACGTATCTATGGTTGCTACTCCGTGATTGATCAGAATCAGTGAAATTGCACAATGAATCAACTGAATGGGGCTGGGAGTAACCGACCATTCTCACTGTACACGTTTCAGTGACTCAATTTCTTTAATAATCAATAACGGCGCCGGCCACGTCCTTGCAATCAGTTGGGAATAGGGAAGGAAAGTTAGTGTGACCTTTGCTGATTAGGGACCGTGTTTACCTCTGCATCCCCACAAAGGTCACAGGAAGGAGGTTTTTCTATGTTAGTAGGGTAGGGCTCGATCGATCAGGATTCACCTTGATAAGTGATGTGATCATATATATATTATGCATTTTAAAATTAAATGAACATTCACACATACATACACATGTATACATACACATACATACACATACACTCAGAAGCAAAAAAAAAAAAGCCGAGCAAAACCCTGCCCCCAAAAACCACGTTGTTCAACCTCCTGTCTCCCCGTCAACCATCAATACTTCCAAATCTGAAAATCTGACAATTTAATAACTAATGTATAGACCTTATGCGATCAAAACCACATGCCCACAAAGTGGTCCGGACCACAGCTGGCGTCAAAGTTGACACATCAACACGAGCGCCCCCCCCTCACCCGACACTGACCCCGCCGGAACATCGGTGCAAAAAAAAGCCGAGGTGAATTCATCTTATTAATGATTTGTTTCGCGTGTAATATCCCAAACAACTAGTGTAACCCACGAAGAACTTTAAAAATATGGCATTCAGTATGAATTGGTTTGTGAAAACTACGTATACAGTGTTATACAGTATTATTAATAAAATTCACCTCGGCTTCCTCCCGCACCGACACCTCAGCAAGATCAGCATCGAAAAGGGAAATGCCCACGCTGGTACGTCAACCTTGACGCAGCTACAGGAGACTGAACATGGAGTCTTCCGCCAACAAAACCCCGCTCGGCCTCTCCCATGCCACTGAGTGTACATACACATACATATACATACATATCGAAACAAAAAATATTGGAATGGGACACAAAAGGAGAAAATGGAAAGAGCTCACCCGGGTTTCCAGAACATTCCATTGCTGTGGTTGTAACATCGAGCAACCAGAGCAGGTCCGCGTACCCTCCAGATAACATTCTGTTCTTAAGGAGATGGTCGACCATGAACGCTCCACGACCATTAACCAAACATCTCCGAGTGACGCGGGTGAACTCGAGCTCCTCCTGTCGCCGCAAGGCTGTATGTTCGGGGTTCCGTCTGCACCGGGGACACTTTGTTCTTACACCAGTCGAAAGCCTCGTGTTGGACCGCAATCAACTCTTTAGTGACCGAATCATTATCAACACTATACAATAATTTCCACTAAATATCAAATTTTCTCGAAAATTTGCAGATAAAACAAGCAGCGAAGCACAAACACGTCAGTCCCGGAGCGCGACCTACTTCGATCCTCTGAAGAAGCAGTGTATAGTTCTTGCCGAAAAAGTCTGGAGCGACCCCTTGGTTATTCACTTTCGTCTCCTGCAACACTATGACGGATGGTTCGTGTTTACTAATGAGCAGCTAGCTTGTGTTCACCGATATTGCCACGTGGACCACGAATGTTCCACTGAAGAGACATCCACTCCCATTCCGAGGAGGGGGAGGTTACTTCACGCTCTCCCTCCCCTCGCCGATCATCATGGTTCACTTCCGGTTCGTGCTGCGAGAGTTGGTTTAACTTCTATTGATTTCCTCTAGATTCACATAACACTTCCTGTAGATCTTCTTGTGGCGTTTTCAGGTATTGTCGACAAATCCTCTAGATCTTTCGTAAACAACTTTCATGTGTTTGCATTTCCAGAAAAAAAAACACAAATTGCTAAAAATAAGCACGATCATTTGTGAAATGGAAAGAGTTTTGTACATTAAAATACAAAGATGATTTTTTCACCATTCTGGAGAAACTTGTTACACAAAGATGACATTTAAAAAGGCCATTTGTGATTTAAGATGTAAGTTTTGCAAAATATAATTACTCAAAATCCACCGATTTTATCGAAATTGCGTCTGGGTAGTGCAATATGGAAATGTGCAATAAAATGTTCAGAAGAAAAAAAAACTAGAAGGGACAGCCCAATGGGGTTGTACGCAAAGTTGACGTAGGACTACGAAGCAATGTGCAATCTAGATCGCTTGATTGTTTAAAGAGTGCCCGAAATGGTTTCCATCCAAATCTAATTCCCATACACCTTTATTGATATAGCCTGTATTGGTATTTACATTCATACATCTTGCTTTCACTGCAAATAATATGTATGACATATGATATCAAGATACTGTTTATCACGTAATATACCTTGTAGTGCGAATGAGTTATTGATCATTTAAGAAACTTTTACCCAAACTTTTTTTTTTTTGGTGTCGTTCACCTCCAATTGCATACGGTTTCTACTAGGCCTATGTGTGTACACCACTGCTAATGTCGAAAACATTACAGCTTCGGCACACGAAAGATATTTTTCGCAATCAAACAACCCAAAACCAAGCCCAAAGACATGTCAACTCTCTTTCCAGTTGTTTTGATGGCCCTGAAAAGGGCTATTTTGGGTTCAAGGGAACAGCTACGACCACCACTTCATTTCGTCATGTAACTGATTTACCTCGTGAAGCCTCGTGTTTGGCTAGCTCTCCCGACAGCATGGTCGAAAGGCGGTTTGAATTTCCAGAGACGTCAGGGCTATCCGCGAATTGATTTAAGTCAGTCGGGCAGCTACGCTTTCAATCCGCTCGGAAAGGTCATTTGCGAAGCTGTTCATAATGCCTATCGCTTTGGAGGAAACGACCGAATTGGGTTAAAATGCTTCAGCACCCGGTAGATAAGGTGCTATACATTTTCTTTTTCCAAACCCTTGCTGCAGATGGTTGTGGTCTATTTGGGGATTCAAAGTCTTTTATTGCCGATAGACGTCTAGGTCGAAATAGTGCCAATTGAACGATAGACCAGCATTGGGAAGTAAATATGTAAGAAAATTCTATAGTTAACTCTTCAGATAGCATTTGGTGGCCCTAAAAAGGACCGATTGGTTTTAATAATGATACGGCTCTGGTTGTATTTTGTACGGTGGTTGAGAGGGCCACAATCTTTAACGCATAGAAGATAACTTTGGAACCACATACTTGCAGCCATATGCTGCGACATTTCACTTACTCAAAATTATTTGATTCCTATAGAATGATTGAAATTTCGTACAGCCCAATAAAAATATTCAACCAAACAAACCCTTTAATAAGCAAGCTGATTTGATCGTGCTGAAAAGGACGAATATAGTTGACGGGAAGGAAACATTGTTCGCGATTGAACTTGGGTTTTCTTGGATCAGCTCCTCGTCGGTGCGGTGGCCATCTGCAGGTTACGTGGGATAATGCTTGTCCAGCTGTTGTCACGGGCGGCTTTTTCCCATCAACTCGTAGGCTTAAGCAGCCTTTTTTCTTGCAGTGCATTGACGGCAGGTTGCCCGTAGTATCGGCCCAAATAGCCAACTGCACCAACCTCTCTGGATGACGACTACTCACCAGTGCATCCTACAGTGTAGTCGCTCGCCTACTGCGTTGCAAAAGCAGATGTTGCTGTGCACAGAACTACGACTACCGTAAGACTGAATTAAATTTTCTGGTAATGGCGTCGGATGCTATTGCACGAAAGAAGGCGGTACCAACGAAGTCAATGTGATACAAATTGCATCAAAGGGGCCGAACTTTTGTTATTGCGCCACAATAATTAGTTTTAATTAGTCTTAACAGAAATATTCTTAATTACCTTGCCACTGCCAACAACTAATCCGCTTACACAACTAGGAACTACGACGAACCCAACATGGTCGGTCTCTGACGTATCGCAGTTCGGCTCGAACTATCCCTTCTACGAATTTCGTTCGTTAGTTGTTCAACGTTCTTTGTGATACACTCCAACACACGGCGTTTAATGAATGCCATGTTCAGCCGTGACGTGGTAATTGAATTACAAACAGCACAAGAAAAAATTCATCCAAACAAACTCTTTAGTTTAACTGATTTGGTCGTCCTGAAAAGGACGGGTTTAGTTGACGGGGAGAAATAGTTTGCGATTTCACTTGGGTTTTTCGGGAATTTGGTCTCGTTACGGGCGGCTTTTCCCGCCAATTCGCAGGTTTCAGCAACTTTTTTCTCGCAGCGAAGTTGACAGGAGCATCGGCACCAACAGCCAACTGCACGACTGCTCGCCAATGCACCCTCCAGGGTGCTTGCTGCCGCTAACTGCTCAGCTCCACGACTGTTGTAAGACTGAATCAAAATTCTGCAAAGAGCTGGTATGTAGCGTCAGATGCAATTGCTCAAAAGAAGGCGGTACCAATGAAGGCAGTGTGATTCCAATTGCATCAAAGGGGACGAACTTTAGTCATTGTGAGACAATAATTAGTTTTAATTAGTGCACGCTAGACGGATGATTTTCTTAACAGAAACATGACTAATCTGCTTGCCACTAACAGCAACTAATTCGGTATGCACAACTAGGAACTATGACGAACTCAACCACATGGTCGGTTTCTGACGTGTCGCAGCTCCGGCTCAAATTATCTTTTCTAGAACTGAAAAATTCTGGTTGAAAACAGAAGATGACACCGAGTGGTAAGTCTGACAGCTCCCATGTTAAAGTATAGGACATACATTTTAAAATGCTTCTAAATAATTCAAATGAAATTCTAATTAAAAGCGGTTTATTGTATGATAGAAGAAACATCCAGAACTGTACAATCCCCTAGTGTACAGTTCTGGATTTTTCTTCCATCATACAACAAACCGCTTTCAATTAGAATTTTTTTAAATTGTTCGTCCTATACTTTAACATGAGAGCTGTCAGATTTATCACCACTCGGTGTCTTCTTCTTTTTTCAACCTGGATTCGTCAATTTTGTTCGTTAATCCTTTGTGATATACTATGGGACACGGCGTTTAATGAATTCTATGTTCAGCTGTGATGCGGGAATTGAATTACAAACAGCACAAGAGAAAACTTCAACCAAACTCTTTAATTAGTAAGCTGGTCGCCCTGAAACGGTCGGATTTTGTTGACGGGGTAATAATAGTTTGCGATTCCTTTTGGGCTTTCTTTCTTCGTTCAGCTCCTCGTCTTTGCGAATGGCCAGCTGCTAGTGACGTGGGATGATTCTGGTCTTCTTGTTTTCCCTAGCGGCGTTTTCCACAGACGCGCTCCGCAAACACGTCTGTCGCATACGGATGCACAGCGTGAACTGATTGGTTGGTCGTTCCCACGTGTTCCATAATTGCTGGCACGGTTACTGTGGCAGAATGAACCAATCAGAGCGTAGCGCAAATATGATGTCATTTTCGACCAATAGCTTTGTGCGTTCAGAAATTTGTGTGGGACGGGGAAAAGTTATTTTGAAGAAGAAGAAGACATTTGTTACTCGTTTCCTATGACCTTGCTAGGGAAAACACATTTTTCAACTTGTTGATATGCAAATTTGTATGGGAGCAAAAAAAGGTCATTTTCAAATGAAAAATTGAACTACTTATACTGATTGAACTTCTTTCAAATCACAATGCGAAAAATTTGTGAGTCTTTTTGATCAAATGGTGTATGAATGAAGTCATTCTGTTTAGTCGAACGAGAGTTATAAGCGTTCAAAAACCTTTCACTTTTGCGTAACGCTCTCATTTTTCAAAATTTTGAAACGGCACCCGGTATAGAAAAGAAAAACGTAGTCCTACGTTAAAACATTGTTACAAACAACATCTGTACCAAACTAACACTGGCCATGTGCGTAGTGGCAGGATGCTAAATCTGGCCAAAATAGCATCTCGCCTCCGTGAGATCACAGGAAGGACAGTAGGCGCATCTGGAGGCACTTGTCTCGGTAGATTTGCCCGGTCATTGCAGCCGTCGTGATGTATGTCTGCCAAGAAATTTTTGTGTAAGCCCTTGATGTAAGTCTTGTCGTTCGTCACGACTTACCTCGGCTTCGTCAGTCTAACTTGGTACAGCTTCCTGGCGCGGCTTTTGGCTACCGTGTTTTGATTGTCATTTCAGTTCGCTGTCTTTGGAACTCAGATCGTAGAGGCCAGCACGATTCTTCGTTTTTTTCGAATCGCGGATCAAAGGGTTCGGTCGACGATTGAAAGATTCAACACTTTCCTTGCCTTCACCAGATCAGCAATCTTCGGTTTTCTGCCACTGCCTGACAATCGCTAAGTCTTCTGGGTCTCTTCAAATGACTTCATCACTCGGAACCCCGTCAAATGATGGAACCCCAGGTGTTTTTCGATGCATCTGTGGGACGCAATACAATTACCGGTTGGTGGGTATTAAATTGGACAAACACAATACCTTCATGTAACTACATGTGATGTGATCGTATATTGCCTGAATGTACTCATACACGATATCATAAACGACTTTGTGCTGGCTGTAAATGTAAAATGTAATGTCTTCGTCGATCTGCCTGTAAAACCTAGAAAAATTTAAGTCACCTACTGAAAAGATCATGTTGGACTGCAAGAGACGATATGCGACAAGTTCTACTGTATTTCTATTTAAGCAATATATAACTTGCTACTGGAACAAGAGAAAGTTTAAGTATTCACCACGAACTCTTGTTTTTGAGTCTAACAAAACAATGACCATTGCAAAAAGCAAGCTCATGGATGAAAACGGAAACTCCCATCCCAGCAAAACATCATGTTTGTTCTCGCACATTTAATCTTGAATAAATAAAGGAACTAACTAGACTTCAATTCAGCAAGGCTTCAAATATTACCAAAAAACAATCAAATCCAGAACGTTCATGCAACCCACGGTTGTGTCGGCTCCACCTGCCTGGGATATCCGCACAACTTAACCAACTGCCGAACGCTGCAGAAATATGCAATTTCCAGCAAGCTTATGACACTCGCTCCCATCATCAACCCAAAAGCCCTCCGATTTGCGCCATAAGGTCAGTTAACCCCATCAGTTCGCGTCGCTTAAGCGGAAGCAGCCATTTGCTTTTGAACCCCACTGCCACCAGAGCGTAGTCGTCGGAACTGAAATGGAAGAATGTTGAACTTTAAAATGTTATTTCGGATAAAAGATACATACTGCTTGAAACGATTGTTCGTTTGAATGTCCGCCAAAAGGTGGGGGTCGAATGGAGACCTCGAAACCTCCACGTCATACCTCAAGGTAACACAACTTGGCAAACAATCACATGGCCCAATTTCCTCTTCGTTTCCTTGGATGGTGCCACGAGGGTGCATAAGCTTGTGCTGGGTAATTTCCGAACAGACTTGATCCATCCCTCTACAAAGGGTTGCGTTGGGCCCCCTTGGATACGATAACTTGTCACATTGACAATCCGAAACGGACAGATTAGCCGTGCACTCCACCATACAGTTGTGCAAGTTGTAGATTTTGAAGAATCGGAGAAATCGCTCGTCGTTGAAGTAGCACTGTCGCCTGGACAAAGGAAAAGACGTCTTAAGGAGACAAGACTCAGAGAAAGAGCGATACTGACCTTGAGTGAGAATGTTTCTTAAGATCAGCTGAAATCTGCGTCAGTTCTGGTTTCACAGATAGAAACAGCGTTTGCTGAAATGGTAGCCTATAGAATCGGTTAGTCATCGTAGGATACTCGTCCGGTGGATGTATGGAAATTTGAAAACCTTTCAAAGGACCTTCACACATATATTCCTTATCGGCTTTTCTCGTTTTCAAAATGATTGCAAATCCGGATGGGAACCCTTTTTCAATCGATCGATAAGGATAGCTGTCTATTTCAGCATTTCTACTATATCCTTTTTCCATGGTCCAATCCGATGATGTTGACCAAGATTTAAAAGGAACATTTTCAGGGTGGACGCTATCCATTCTAAGGAGATGATCTGCAGAAATTTCATTGAACGTATAGCACAGGCCACTATCTGTCATGGTACGAGAAAGAACTTTATGGCAAGGTATAGCTTTGTGCATGTTTTTCCAGTAGCAGTTGACGAATAGGTCTTCCATTGAAAGTGAAATGTTGTGCAGAATTTGTACAAAATTTTTGTTCATCGTTTTCCTTGGTCTGAACCAAAACTGTAAAAATGGGCAAACATGACTCAGAGCATAAAGTTTCTCGTATCTGTAATTAAAAGTAAATTCATGTGATAAGAAGTTCTTAAGAAATACATCCGATAATACTCATCCCCCTCGAACTGAGCCCCATTCTGGGCACGAATCATCACATCGGACAGGTTAAGCTCTTCGACCCTAACCTTGGCCATGGGACAGATGGTCACCGCCGGGAACGGAACGGACCAAATTGGAAACATCTTTCCGGTGTAGGTGATTACAACCGGGCTGAGCTTCCACTTGAAGTAGACGGCCACGATTATCAACCAATAGGCAGCGATGAAACTTAGGATCGAACTTCTCCACCAGCAACGTTCCACCCTGGGCAACTGTCCATCGAACGGATAGCGGAGGGCGTTTACGGTGCTGTTTCGGCTGTATTCTTTCCAAAGCTTTGCCACTAGTGTGAACATTTTTTTTTCTCTGGTCAGAACTTGAACGGTTGAACTATTTATCGTTTACAGAGTGAGGTTGCTGGAGGGGTCCTTTATATACGTTTTGAAAATTATATGAATTTTAAAGAAGCCATAACCGTAATTGCATTTTCACATTACGTGGCTTTGAAAAATGACAGCTATTATGAAAAAAAAAATGCTGTAAAAGTAGTATGCAATGTTGTGCTGGTTTGCTTATTTCCAATCAAGTAGATGGGTTTAGTAGAATGCTTTTTATGTGTGAGCTTCGGAACAATGAAGGAATTATCAGATTTAGTTTTTTCTTATCCCTGCTGATTTCGCACATTTAGGAAATTTTTATTTCAATTATGCTATATGCACCTTATACTTTCAAATTATGCTTATATGTACCAAACGTAGGCTTTAAAGGTTAATATGTGGTTTGTTAATTTTGTTCAAGGTAGCTGCTATGAAGAGAGTTTATTAAAGTGGTTTGTGTTTGCGAACAAACCAATCATTAGTTCACCTCGAATTTCAGAAAGTGGTTCATTCGTGCGTGAAACGATTTCGGAGAACAGGCTTCCTCATACTTCAAGAGGGCAGTGCATTGGTGCATCGAAAAGTTTTCCAAGGATACTACATCACCATCGATCATGGAGAAGGTAAAATACTACGAAGCTCAACGGGCTTATTTGCGTTAAATTATACAGAGTTATTAAGATAAGCTTCATTCCAGACGCATGGATTGGGTAATGAATCGAAATGAAATTATGTACGAAATGTCGCTTATGGTTTACAAATACTAGTGAGGATGATGATGATGATGGTCCCGCCACTTACCCCTACAAAGGTTTGAGCTAGACGATTTATCTATTAGATAATTTATTTAAAACAATTCAACCAGTTATGCAAAACCAAAAACGAACTGATTGTATCTACAAATATAAACTTCTTCCAAAACTGTTCATTTGCTTTACAGCGATATAATTGTGAAAAGCTATTGATGTCAACCACAAGTGTTCGCAAATAAACCCAGCGATCAGAAAATTCTATTACAATTCAAATCACAGAATTCTGTATAAGGACATTATCAAAATACAATCCAATATCCGATCTTGCCCGCTACCGAGTGAGGTTTCAACACTAATGGAACCGCCACCTTAGTTTTGAGCTGACCAAGGATATCCCCAGTAAGGGAAATCGAGAATATTTCCAAACCGAAAAAATCCTGGACCGGCCCTAGTCAAACTTTTACTTTCAACCACAACAGAACTGACAAAGAATTCCCCGACAATCAGCCAGACAACCCACTACTATTTCATGGCATCTTCTCAAGCATCAAAGGTCAATATTTTTTTGTAAATTCAAAAAGAAGTCCTTTATACCTGTATACCGCGCGCGAGGCTCAAACTTTTGAAGACTACACAAAAAATGAAAACTACTTTAAATTACAATAACAAAATAAAAACTTTAAATCTATCATCATCATCGAGGCGAAAAATATAGTTTGTTTGTGCCCCATGACAAATATAAAACATTTAACAATAAACCATACAAAAATATCCGTTGTAATAACATCGTCAAGATACAAAATTAGTCAAGAGTAAAAAGTTATCAGAGTAGCTGTTCAAAAGGCAGCTTTGATGTGTGAAATACATTGTCTCTTAAAATCTGTTAATGTTGTTGCACGTTTGATGTGTATAGGCATCGAATTGAAAACATTTATACCTTTAAAAAACAACGAATTTTGTGAAGCTCCGTACAAAAAATATGGTGTTCTAACATCATCCGCGTTTCTAGTGTTATATCTATGAATATCACTTCCTCTTTCAATCCGATTACACAAATATCGAGGCAGCAAACCGTTTATTATTTTAAAAATGAACACCATTGTCAAATACACAACTCTCTGCTTCACCGATAGCCACTGTAGGGCATCTAACAAAAAAGAAGAGGAAGTGAACCTGTTACATCTCAAGATCAAACGCATTATCTTATTTTGCAAACGCTGTAATCTCGAAATTTGTGTTTGATTAGCTAAAAACAAAATGGAAGGGCAAAATTCAATGTGAGGAGAGATGATAGATTTGTACAATTGTATTTTACTAGCAATAGTTAAATCGTTTTTTAATCGGCAGAGAATACCGTACTTCTTGGCTATTTTCTTGATGACATCGTCAATGTGAGAGTCAAATTTTAATCTATCATCAATAATCACGCCAAGATATTTAATCTCACGAACGCGATCAATTGTTACATCATCAATTTTAACAGAGACGTCTTCGTTAACTCGATTCCGCGAAATTACCATGAATTTAGTTTTACTTATGTTCAATTTCAACTGTTTGTACTTTAACCATCTACTTAGAGAACGTAAATCTGCATTCAAATGTGAAACGGCCTCCTCGAGGCTTTTAGCTGCAATGAACAACACGGTATCATCAGCAAAAAGATTAATATCACAAAATCGCAAGACTCGTCGCATGTCATTAATATATAGAATGAATAAAATGGGCCCTAATACACTCCCTTGTGGTACGCCAAGGCTGTTCTCCACAGGGCTCGACACGGAATCATTAAAAGCCGTCCGTTGAGTTCTGTCAGACAAATAGCTTTCGAACCATCTGTATGCAGAACCCGAAAATCCAAAGCGCTTGATTGATTTTAACAACAAGGGCCGAAAAATCGTTTCAAAAGCGCGTTTCAGATCCAAAAAAACAGCAACAATCGTATCTTTACGCTCTACATTTTCTTTCCATTTTGTTAAAACTAAAGTTAACGCTGTTTCACAAGAATGACCTTCGCGATATCCCGATTGTTCCGGCGCAATCAAATTATTACTATTTAAATACGTTAACAGCTGGCCTTTTACAACAAGTTCCAAAATTTTCTCTAAAGTGTGCAACATGTTAATAGGACGAAACTCTTCGGCTCTCATCGTTCCAGCGACTTTTTGAATGGGAATAACTAAAGATTCTTTCCAAACTTGTGGCACGTGCCCAGTTTGCAGCGATTCATTAATAAGGTCCAGCAGGTTGTTTCCGATGACATTAAAGCAATCTTGTACTACTCTTGCAGTTACGTTATCCACTCCAGCCGTTTTGTTCAAAGAAAAGCAAATAGTCTGGCTCATCTACTAAATCAATGGATTGATTGATTGACAAAATACTATCGACGAAATATTCATTAAATCTTCATGCAATGGTGTCCTCTGACTGTTCTTATGTGCCATTGAAGGTTATGGATCGCGGTTTGCAATTACTAGGTTTTAACAAAGATTTCAAAATTTTCCATAACTCTTTGCTGTTGTTTTGATGCAAATCAATTTTCCTCTGAATATATTCACAACGAGTTTGTTTAACGCATTGCGAATATTTGTTACGCGCGACTTTGTACCTATTCAAAAAGATATTTCTATTAGTTCTACGCCATTTTTTGTACAGCTTGTCTCTTTTACGTTTGAGACGCAAAAGATCCAAATTGTACCAGCTGTTCGAGTTCTTTACTAACACAAATTTATTTTCAACTATTTTATTGGTACATATTTTTAATACGTCTGTCAAAACAGCTGATTTCTGATCTAGAGAACCGGTATTTATATGAAAATCCACACTTCTTTCGACAAGTCTTGAAATAGATTGTTTCGAATATTTTTTCCAACATTTCAATTTCACATAATCACTGTCACCATTAATATTATCTTCAACGTTAATAATAATGGTTTCATGATCAGTTACTTTCAAGTCAGAGTTTATAACAACACTAACAGAATCAAAATTACAGTACACATGGTCAATCAAAGTTCTACTGTGTCTGGAAATACGCGTATATTCATTAACCAATTGTTTTAAATTAAAGAAATCTGCTAATCGTTGCAAATGCTTCGAATTATTAATGTCACAATAATTTATATTAAAATCACCAGCAATCACGTTTAGTTTACTAGAATCTACAAAAATCCTATACCAGTTTTCCAAAACTTCAATAAAACGCTGGTCACTAGAACTGGGAGAATGATACAATACACCATAATTACCAATCTGCATGCCTCGAACAACTGCAATGCTTAAAAACCAATTGCCGTCACAAACTTCGTTCAATTGAAGCTTGAACTGAACTGATTCTTTAGCATAAATAGCAACGCCGCCAGTGTGTCTAGAATGTGATAAACAAGCAGCCACATTATATCCCGGAATACTATATTGATCAAATGCTTGCATGTCAACTATATGTGTTTCTGATAAAAAGACTAAATTTGGACGTTTTTGCTCTACAATCTGACGCAATTCTACGTAGTTTGTAGACAACCCGGCAATATTGAAATACAAAATATCGAATTTACTCACATTGCTACTGAAACTTGGCTGCTATTCATTGAAATGCAGGCTGTTTTTTTTTCGTTCATATAATCGCTTGAAAAGTTCACATTCATAACTAAACGCGCCGTGGTTTACGTCCAAGTTCGTTTTACGTTCGTTATTCGTTTTTTTTACAATTGATACATTTCAAAGCAGTTGATGTGCATTCAGATGTCGTGTGACTTTCACTACATTTAGAGCATGCTACATTATTTTTACAATCCATGCTCATATGTCCAAATTCTCCACATTTGAAACATCTCAAAACTTGAATCTCAGGAACAACACGGCACCAATCAAATTTAACATTAACGTGTTTCGCGGTCAATAAAAAGTTATAGGTGTTTTTATCAACTTCAATTACCGTGTTAAACTTATTGTACTTGAAGCGTGGATTTTCATACATTCTTATCACTTTAACTTCATTAATCGCGATGTCTTCATTTTGATCTTTTAAAATCCGAATAAAGTCATCGGAGGAAAACTTCTCGCTCATGCCCATCACTTTAAGCCTTGGCACCGATGAGGGAACAACAGCGTTATAATTTTCACCCAAATCGCTTATAATGCCATCTTTCACAACATTAACGTTGCATCCTGTTGCACACTCAGCTATAATAGAGCCATCTTTCCCATTTCTAAACTTACGGATCTTGTGTGTTTTTGGATCCAGTTTACTTTTCAAAAACTTGCGAGTATCATCGCTATTCTGATTGGACTCTTTCGGTTTGATAACAATGACCGGACGAGCCTTACGAGTAACTTCCTTGAATTCAGTCACATTGCTTTTTTTCCTAATCGTTTTATTATTATTACTATTATTATTATTACTATTCTTAGTCCCAGAATTACTCTTTAATACATCCGCGAAACTAATACTTTCAATAAACACATCATTCGACGTCTCGCTAACGTCTTCCTGAACTCGACGCTTTTTGCCTCTGGGATTCAGGCTCGGCTCCGATGCCGTACTTGATGTACCTTGCTTAACATTCATTGCAGCTACTTTATTAATCGAATTAAATTCAAAAAATGAACATTTCATATTTTCCAATTCTTTACCCACTGATTTATTTAGTTCAAAAATTGCCTTCTCTAAGGTACTATTCAAATTTTTCCCCAACAAATCCATGCCGGTCACTAACGTGTTGTTTATTTGAGCAGCAATGTGCTCCCGAACGCCACTAATCGAATCAGATAGAGAAGAAATCTTCTTCATCTCCTCTTCGAACTTTTGGACGGTCGGGAGCAATACATGCTGCTCGCCACAAACCTGGCCTAATAAACAGTCACCACACTTGAACAGCACATTATCGTTCTCACTGACTAGCTTGGCTACCGCTTTTGTCAGTGGAGTACACCTATAGTGGTATACTCGAAAACAAATAGAGCAAGCAGTAGGGATATCACTAGCCAGTATAGAATCCCCACACTGTTTGCACTCTGCCATCTCGCTTACACTCTATACACATCAAACGGACGGCATGCAAACAACACACAATACAGAAAAATGAAAGCAATGTGCAAAATAATATTCACCGGCCGCCAGCCGTCACTGGGGCAAAAATTTCCAAAATTGAACAAAAACCAGCACGGGAGACCAATCGTCTCCAACTGATCTGGTTGGAAAAACACTTTCTGTGCGCGATAGTGAGGAGAACATTCCCCTAACCATTTTTGCAGAAGCAAACATTGAGGAACAGACCTCACCTCCAACTTCGTCGATTTCATCGAAGGGAACAACTTCCACGGGAGAATCCGTAGGATCCTTGATTAATTTAGAAAAAAATACAAACTTTAGCACAGTTTTTAGGAGTATCTATCGAAGAAAAGTTATCACGATAAGATGCTTCTAGTAGCAAATATCGCTTCTCTTTTTTTTCTGCTTTTCCCAAATTTTTAAAACGATAAGAACAATGTTTCCAAATGGAATTGCTGACGTATCGGAGGATTTCGATAAAATGCTATGAAATTTAAAATTAGCCATTTTAAAAGCCGACACAACTGAAAAAGAAGAGATCTTAGACTATTGCCAGGAAACTGGTCATATGTACACAGATAAAAATAAACATTGACTTTTCTGCGTTATCTAATGCACATAAAGGGAATGCCAGATTTGGCAGAAAATAATGGTAGGCTATGTGTCCCTTAACTCAGCCTATTATGCAATGATCGTTTACAGTTTTTATTATAACTCATAATGTTTCTAAGCTGTAAGCATGATTCAACTAGTTAGACACTTGCAAAGAAGAGTTTAATAAGACATTTGATAGTATATATCACAAAAAGTTAGACCACTCTTTTTATAAAGTCAGAAATATTCGAAGGATATGGATTTAATGTCGGTCTATATGCACCAAATTGGATCTATTCATGGATGCAACTTCGTCCCATTCGATGGATTTCTTACTAAATGCAGTCTTTGTACGGTTTGTTTTGTTTAATTTTATGAATTAAGGCATTGCTAGCTGTATTCGATTTACTTAATACAACATTTCACAAAACAAACTAAAGTAAAACTGCCTCGAAACAATTAAATAATGTTCATATATGATTTATAAGCAATTCAATAATGAAAACATTATAGTTCACTATACAATGATTTTGTTCCTACGTTTTGAGTTTTGATGAGTCACTAAAATATAAACAACCGCAAATTCATTCATTTCCACTTGAAATTTTACCAATAACAACCTTTTTACTACGTTATAGATACAATAGGCCATAGTTGGGAACATACAAAAGAATATGTCCCCAACATTGGGTCTACGATTTTCTTGTAAAATTATTGTTATTTTATCTATGTGAACAGTTAGTTTGTAACGTGTAACTATTTTCTGCACATCCAGGCTGCATTATTTGCATTATCGATTCAATTAAGCCAAATTTAGATCACTTGAAGATCGTGTAGATCATCTGTTCAGCATCACCAGTGAAATCATGATGCCCCAAAAGTTTAAAAAAATCGAAAACTACACGGAAGTGAACAACTTTAACTTGATGAAGTTTTTTCAGAAGCAGATAAATTTCTCATCTCCATGCGAAGCGCTAGGAGCAGACAGTAATTTTATTGCTAGAACACAAAGACATGAAGAGAAAGTGTATTGATAGGTCCGTAAGGCAACGGCAGGCTTTGAAAATGAAAGATACAAGATTGAAAACGAGCGGAGGTCATTTGAACGGTAGTATCCGATCGGGCACATAACCCTTTGTCATACTACCCTATGCAGGATAGGCAAGGGGGTTGATTGATTGATTGATTGATATTGTCTCAATTGCTTCGGATTACATCGGTCATCCAAATAACAACATGATTTTGTTGATTATCGCTTAATTAATGACACATTTGGTACATAGGCCGAATGAAGGAGCTAGGTTAACATTACATCCCCATACCCTATATTTCATGTAGATTTAAACTAGATAACGCCTGAATCAAGCTTGTTGTATGAAAAATTACAAACAATTTGGTTGTTTACGCCTCATTTGGCTTGCAACTAAACGGGAGGAAATTTTGCACGCATGTTAAATAAATTATTTTTTTCTGTGTAGGAATAAAATCTTACTTTGAAGAAGCTACTCAACCTTTGGTTACTGAGTCGAAAAAGTACGATTTTGGAATTCAATCTTTGTTAAAATCTGAGCGTACGACGGATAGTTCAGATTTTCAAGAAAAGGTTAGTAGTTTTTGTCTAAGAGACGACATTAAGAGGCCATTTCCTGTGTTGAAAGATATAATTTCTATTAAATTCTTCTAAATTTCAAATGCTCCATTTGCTTGAAAAGTGGAAACATTATAGAAACAATATTTAGAATTATGAAAAAATGATGAGTCTGTTTCCTTTACGTCATTTTGGAAACTTAAGCCTAAACATTGTTTTTTACTTATGATTTATCAGCAATGAATGTTTGTACTTGCATGATACACGAAAATAGGAAATTCTTGTTTGATACTTTGAATACAATTAATTGCTTCTTAAATTTACATGCGGATACAAGCCTTAACACTTTTTTGATTATCAAAGTTTTAGCAGAATGGCTATATTTTTCAACATCTTACAGGAAAGGTCCATGTGATGGAATAGGTACTATCATAAAATGTATGGCTAAGGATGCATGTCTTAGAGAAATTGCAGAAATAAATAGCGCTAAACAATTTTATGAATGAGCGAAATCAGAATGAGTAGAGGAACAGTTTAAAAAAGACTGGCAATTTATACAAGCAAACGACAAAGATTACACAGACGCTGAAAAAATATTACTGGAAAGGTTTGATAATCTTGTTCCAATTCCAGGGACACACATATGTCATGCGTTTATTCCTAAAGACGAACAAAGCATTTATGTAAATAAATTCTCTGGGGAATATAAGTATATAGAATATATTGTATACTTTCTTCTCGATAAAACAATGAAACGGACAGCTTTAGGAACTTTTGTATGAAGACGAGTGACGGGCCCATAGTTTTTCGAGAATTATGAAAAAAATTAAATAAAACATCGTCAAAATTTCACCATAAATGATTAAACAAGAAAATTCTTTTTTTCTAATTTTTTTCATGACTCATTAAAAATCATGACTCATGTGAAAAATGGTGTACAAAGTTTTATAACAATCTAAGGCCCTTTGACCCTAACCTGTACGGTAATCAAATACAATCCCCCGTTGAAATATTTGTTGTGGTATGTACATATAATACCTTCAACATGAAAAAAGCTCCTTATACCGAATAAGCATTTTTTTAAATTCATCCTAATCTAGACATATTTCATATTCAATTTTAAATTTGTCGGCTGCCCTAACTAACTTATATAAATAAAATAGCAAAAGCTGGAATAAATTGTCTCTGTTGTGAACAGTATTCAACCGGCCGAAAAATCATCCGCGGGGCGACTAATACCAACGGCAGAGGGTAAAAACGAGTGATTTCCGATCATCAGCCGATCCCCGTCAAAGTACAGTCAGTATAGCCAGATCACTCACCCGACACACACGAATATTTGATCGCTACTCAAATAAATTTAAAGTTAATTTGCTGCACAAGGTTGAATCACAAAAGGGACTAAAAATGTTAGAATTATTTTTTAAAGTAAAGCTTTTAACTATTTAACTAATTAATTAATCTTATCCTAATCTAAACCTACTAAATCAATATACCTACGGGTATCTATCATGAACTTAAAATGAATGAAATAAAATTGAATAGAAGCTATAAGCAAACTTCACAAAAAAACGAGTTTCGCTAATTGGAAGGTCCGAAATCATCACCTGCCTCAACAAAACTTATAGAATTTTACGTAACAAACAGTAGAACGGATTGATACATGATATACGACAACAATGGCGGATAGAAGTAAGCAATTAAGGGGGGGTTATGGTACAAAACGCACCATTTAAGTAACATCGTGAATTAATAGCTGTTTAATTGCTCAATATGCATCCCAAAATTGGTGGAAGAGGCACCACAACACTAGGATATGACGCACTACATTATTGGGATAGCATGCACCGCTTGTAACAAGTAAAAACACGGCTATAGCAAGTTACTTATTAGACTTGTAAAGTGAAGAGGTTTCAACATATCAAGCAACCATTGAGTATAGAATAAAGACGTTGCGCAACAAACGTTGTGATATGTTGCCTCCTTTCATTATCTACACGCTTAGAAAAAGCTACGCAAAGGAGCAGTTAAGTATGGAAAGCACGTTGGGTATAATTGTGTTTATCTACAATTGGGTTCCAATTACTTACTTTTGGGTGGATTTTACCTGCAGTACGTTATTTATACCCAACGTTGGCTTCATACACTTAACCGCTCCTCTGGGTACTCTTTTCTAAGCGTGTAGACGTATACATAACGCCACGTTGCGTTCTATCCCAGTTTTAGTTTTGCATAGCTTTGTATAATTTTTTTTATCCCCATAGGATTGCAATGATCGGGGTTGGTTTTTGAAAATTCTCAAGTGATTATGCCGGAAGGATTAGTCTATGGTGACCAAATAAACACCGGGCTTTCGAAATCAGCTCACATAATCTTCTTGAAAATTTTTGGGATTCAGTATCAGTCAGTGTACGCGTTTTGTTGTCCTGGTATTTGTTAAAGTCCGTGTTTTTGTACTTTGTCCGTGTCATTACATTGTTAGTGATATTCGTGTCAGTGCAGTTTTTGGTATCTGCGCAATTTCATATAGTACAGGTGTGACAATGTAATAGCTATCTCTCTTATTCTACGCTCCCAAATTGAACAAAATATTTGACGTTAGACTCATCGGGAAAATAAGCTGCTCTGTTGGACATGGGTATTTGTGGGCGGTCTTTTAATATATAGTTATGTTTGTATATATGATGTGTATGTATTTTTGGAAATGTCAACTGATTTACTTACCCACACTGTTGTTATTACTTTTGATTTGTTGGGAACATACCGCCTTAGATGATACTCGCATGCATGTGCTTCGTCCACGTAGGTCTTTCTTGGGCGGTTACTTGGTCTTGTTCCAACCAGAGGCCAAGATGCCTGACCATCGAGGTTGCGTCGCCACGAGACACGGATGTGCATCAGGCTCGAAGCCTACACTCAGCCAAATAATCTTAAGAATTTCATAAGGCTCAACTTATGAACGATGCTTTGAATTTCATAAGGTTGCCTGAACGATTTCATTCACAAGACGTTGTTCTTCTGCCTTTATGCATTGTATTTCAAGTGTAGATATATACTAGTGGCAGTCACTGACCCATAACCCCACGTTCAAGGTTCGAATCCCGGTTGCTGAATATTTTTATTTTTGCAACATTATTATATTTCATAAGGTAAAGTTATGAAACTCATACTGATTTCTTATAGCAAATAATCATAATGCAATCTTATGAATATCGAAAGTTTATTTCACTGAGTGTAGGTATGCTTATCCTTGCATAGTTTCTTTTTTCGTTCTACAAGTATACAACAATATTCGCTTCTCTGCCAACAACAGCCAGACCAAATGTAGAATCTGTTTGGTGATGCTTTCCAGAAAATTGCAGACCCATAGTAAAACTCAGTTACAATAAAAGTATTAAAATTCATAGACGATTCTTTGAGTAGTAGTAATATGAATATGAATATGAAAATAAGGAAAGGGCATATAGTCACAGTCACTGGCCCTAACATATGCTTCGCAAGGCGAAGCAACCAGAAAGAAGAAGAAGAAGAAAATAAGGAAAGGTGTCAAATTAAAAGTTAAAATGCTACTACTAGTGGGTTCAAATGCACTTCTGGTCCACATCACCCCTGGAAACACTGGTTTGCATCTTTCCCGTTTGGGTAAACATCCAGATAAGCCCTGGGACCTGGTAGTTTTCAAGCTACCACAAAGTTTTTCCTGTGCCCAGGGATGACATCTTATGTGTTTTCTATAACAATAACAACAACAGAAGTTTGTTTTCCGCGGTGCAGTTCGCACGTTTTTCAGAGAAATACAAAATGTAAGAAGAAAGAAGAAAAATAATTGTGCGCAATCATCTGGAAAACTCTCCATGGTCTGGGCCAAAACTTGCTAAAGTGTTGGGTTTTCCCCGAAATACCGTGTGGCGTATTTTGAAAAAGTACAAAGAAACTTTTTCGGCGGATTGTAAGCCTCAAAGCAAGCGTCGGACGGGTACTGTCAACCGTCAACTGCGGAACAAAGTCACCGAGAACATTAAGGCAAACCCCAACATCTCAAACCGCGATTTGGCCAAAAAGTTTCGAACCGCACGCAATACCGTGCAACGGATTCGTCTCCGGGAAGGCTTCATACCATTCCTGTAGACAACCAAATAGGGATCAAAAGGATAACATTGTGACCAGAATCCGTGCCAGAAAACTGTTTAATCAGATGTTGACAAAATTCAATGGCTGTCTCCTCATGGATGATGAAACCTATGTAAAGGCCGATTTGAAACAGTTACGGGGACAAAAATTTTACTTTGCTACGGCTCGGGGAGATGTTCCTGACAAATTCAAGTTTGTGTTTGCAGATAAATTTGCACGTAAATACATGATTTGGGAAGGCATCTATAGCTGCGGTAAAAAAAAAACCAAGGTTTTCATCAATGATAAGACATATAATTCAGAGCAGTACAGAACGGAATGTCTCCAAAAGCGAATATTGCCATTCATCAGATCTCACAATGAACCAGTTATGTTTTGGCCAGATCTTGCAAGCTGTCATTACAGTAAAACAGTGCTTCAGTGGTACGAACCCAAAGGGATTCAGTTTATACCGAAAGAACTCAACCCACCAAACTGTCCGCAGCTCAGACCGATAGAGAGATTTTGGGCTATTATGAAGAGGAAACTAAAGGTGAATCAATGAATTCAGAACCAAGAGGAACAAGATTGCCAAAGCAATGGATGAGAATAATGTGTGCCGATTGATGAAACGTATTCTGGGAAAAGTCCGCGAATTTCTACGAAATCGAGATGATTATTTTATTTTTGTATTTTCCCTTTTAATGTATTTTTTCTTCTGTTAAAGTTCACATAAAATTGAACATATTAGTTAAAACAGAATACTATTTTGTTAATGTATATCCAAAATATGCACAATAGTCATGTTCCAATTCTAACTACAATTTATGTTATAAAGGGAGCAGGGATCTTTGGCCCTGGGGTAGAAATCTCAGTGGAGATGGAAAACTATCCAACGGTCTTCCAGGCTGAGATTTTTGCTATAATCACATGTGTTAGCGTTTGTCTGAAGACGAAATATAGACATGCTAATATTTGTATTTTAACAGACAGCCAAGCGGCACTCAAAGCGATGAGTAATTCTAAATGTACATCCAAACTTGTCAGGGAATGCATGCTTTCACTGCGAAAAGTGTGCCAAGAGAACTCCGTAATTTATGCTGGGTTTCAGGACACTGTGGCATTGAAGGCAATGAACGGGCAGACGAGCTTGCTACACAAGTTCACATGTACAGTTTATTGAACCAGAACCATTCTAATGTATATCATACTGTGCCATAAAAATGGAATTGAAATCTTGGGAAGAACAAAGGGTGATGACAAACTGGTTTGTAAAAAGGTTTATAATTTCAAATGTTACAATCAGTAGAAAGCTTTTGGAGCTCAATAAGAGAGTTCTTTGTACCAAGACTGGCCTAGTAACCGGACACTGTCCGAGTAGATATCATTTGAAAAACATTGGCCAGGTTCAGAATGTCGTTCCTGTCGTTTCTGTCACATAGAACGTAAAACTTTGGAGCATCTGCTCTGCAGTTGTGATGATTTGTACAAGAGCAGACTTAACTTTCGGTAAAGTGGCTATATGCAACCTGAAGTAATTTGGACTGCGAATCCTGGAATGGTGGGGATTTTCTAAACAAAATTTTGCCTGACTGGGAGACGTGTCTTAGGCTGTTCACTTGACAAATGGCGATCAAGCTTTGAGATGCGAATAGTAATAGTAAACAGGGGTATTCCACATAAGCTCGCTTCAGTGGAAGCAGTGGTTCTACGCCCCCACCAGACTAGTCTGCATCAATAAAAACATTGATAATATAAGCACTGAATAAAGAAAAAATCTAAATAGGAGTAAGAATACTGAGAACATGCGTAATCATTTTAATTTATAGTATTTATTTTATTCTATTTTATTTTATTTTATTTTATTTTATTTTCATTTTACTTTTATTTTATTTCATTTTATTTAATTCTTATTTTATTTTATTTTATTTTATTTTATTTTTATTTATTTTATTCTATTTTATTTTATTTTATTTTATTTATATTTTATTTTATATTTATTTTATTCTATTTTATTTTATTTTATTTATTTTATTTTATTTTATTTTATTATTTATTTTATTTTATTTTATTTTATTTTATTTATTTTATTTTATTTTATTTTATTTTATTTATTTTATTTTATTTTATTTTATTTTATTTTATTTTATTTTATTTTATTTATTATTTTATTCTATTTTATTTATTTTATTTTATTTTATTTTATTTTATTTTATTTTATTTTATTTATTTTATTTTATTTTTATTTTATTTTTATTTTATTTTATTTTATTTATTTATTTTATTTTATTTTATTTTATTTTATTTATTTTATTTTATTTTATTTATTTTTATTTTATTTTATTTTATTATTTTATTTTATTTTATTTATTTTATTTATTTTATTTTATTTTATCTTTATTTTATTTTATTTTATTTTATTTTATTTTATTTTATTTTATTTTATTTTATTTTATTTTATTTTATTTATTTTATTTTATTTTATTTATTTTATTTATTTTATTTTATTTTATTTTATTTTATTTTATTTTATTTTATTTTATTTTATTTTATTTTATTGTGTATTTATATGTTTCATTCCCAGTTTGATTTTATTATTTTACTTTACATATTATTTCATATTAAATTGTATTCAATGTTTATTTCATGATTTTAATTTTGATTATTATTTGTTATATTTGATTTGTATTTTAAGTTTGTATTGGTATTGTTATATGTTATTGTAGTTATATATTTATTATTATTATTATTATTATTTCAACTATATCTTTATATTTATTTTATTTGATTTTATTTTATTTCTGATTTTATCTTTATTTCAGATTTTATTTTATTTTGTTTCATGATTTGTTTGATTTTGTTTTATTCTTAGTCTAATTTATTTTATTTTATGTTTATTTTATTTTATTGTCAATGTTTATCTTATTTTATTTATATTATTAGTTTTATATTACATTTATTGTTTATCTTATTTTATTTGTATCTTTGACTGTTTACTTTATTTTAGTGTTTAGTTTTATTTATAGATTTTATCGTTCAGTTTTAGACTTTGTCTTAAATTTTATTCGAAATTCTTCAACAGGACTTTCTCTTGATGACGTAGCCGATCCGCACTGTAGGAGCTCCGTTTTGCTTCAAAACTGAAGTAAGCAAAATCGCCTCTCGGAAAGCTTTGATACAAGCATAGCATCTTGGGTTACCATTTCCATTTTCATCTCATCTTTTAGCAATTCGCGCAACTTGAAGACAAAAAATCGACGCGTAACCATCGGATTTCTAACTTTTTATTTAAATTTAATGTTATTTTTTTTTTAAGTTGAAAGTAACTAAATAACAAAAGAAATAAATTGATTCATACATCAAACTCCTATAATTCCGAATATTATGAATAATGGATCATGAGATGAATAATGGTACAGGTTCCCTTATGTGATAATGCTTTCCAAAAGTGCGCTAGGTTGTGATAATAAACTATGCAGGTTTTTCAGCTGCGTTTATATGATCAAGTGCAACATTCCAACTATTCGCAAATCCTGTACTTGACCATCGATCACTATCTCAGTATAACAATGTTTGCCGAAAGGACGTACTGGCGGATTTTCAGAAGCATTTTTGGGCTGCATTATCACTGATCTGGCAACACTAGTGTGCTTCTTTCCAAAATGGTAAAGAACCAGACCAGCCCTGGGACCTGGTAGTTGAAGTCGAACTACCTAAAGGTTTTGCCAGAGCCCAGGGAATAAAGAAAAAATCTAAATAGGAGTAAGAATACTGAGAACATGCGTAATCATTTTAATTTATAGTAATGCATTAATCATATATTGGAGTCCATCAACGTAAACAACGCTCAAATTTAAACAATTGGTGTCATTTTCATTTTTATTTGAGCAGGCATTAAAGTTATTGTTTGAATAAATAGATATTATCGAAGGACCATGTTCGTGTCTACAATCAGCGTGCTGCTTAGTAAAACATGTGCACAAACTGCTTGAACATTGCGATATCATTAATCCCCTCTACATGTTCCCCTCATACCTCCAGATGGTGTTAGGTTCAGCCACCCCACTAACCGTTTTTACCTGCACCGGTTTGTTCTTCTTCGATTTGGATGACTTACACCACATCACAGCCGGTTTGATGACACAGTAGTAGAAAATTTCCACCAAGCTAAGAATACTCACTCCCATGAACAGACCCAACAACCCGCCGCAATTCGCCAAAAAATCCGTGAGACCGAACAGTTCGCTTCTTTTAATCGGAATGAACTGGGCATCCTTGAAGAATACAATCAAATGCGAAACCTGAACGCTGTAAAATTTAACTCATTATCAATTCGATCAAATTTTTAGTCAACCGAACCTACCCATTGAGTGCGTCTCCGAATGTCTTCACCACTGGCAGCAGCCGCATCCACTCGAACGAAGCCTGCGATATCTCCGTGTTGTACTGCACCGAAGTACACGACGGCAAACAGTTACATTCGTCCTCGTACTTCATGCGTGGATTTTCCCGTAATCTCACCTCCATTTCCAATAGCTCAACCGTAGCGTTTTCGTAGCATTTCTCCATACTTACACCGCAAATTTTCACATGAGGACTGCGTGGCATGGAAAATTTGACGCATCCGCACCGGCTCAGTGTGAAATTGGCCAGACATTCCAACTCACAGTTGCTTTGGGTGTAGTCCTTGAAGAACTTCAGATAACGTTCGTCGTTGAAGAAACACTGCCGCCGATTCGGTTTGTAGGACTGGATGCTCTCCGATGTTATGATCATCCGAGGGGTTACCGAAACGGCAACTTCTTGATTGAGAGGGACACGAAAATGTTGATTCAGCAATTGAGGGTATTCGTTGGGCATATGCAGCAATACTTTGAATCCCTGGAAAGAGTTCTGAAACAACAGTTGGAGTGATTAGTACAAATTTGATTAATGTTCAAACCACGTACTTCACACAGATAGTCCAAATCGCTGATGTTCGCCTTCAACAGAGCGGACACTCCGGCCTTTATTCCCGCTCCGAGGACCCTCTTCGGATAGGTATCGATGTCGGTTCCTGCTGCGTAGCCATCATGCAATGTCCAGTTAGACGAGCGCGTTTCCATAATATAGTCAAAGTCACTATGGAGTTCTTCCTTTCGCAACAAATCATCGCCCGAAATAGAGTTAAACGTATAACAGAATCCCACGTCCGTCAGAGTCAGCCTGAATTCTTTCGAGCAGTTTCCAAACGTTGTACGCCAACTGCAAACGACGAATATCTCGTCCTGGGGTATAGCCATCTCCTGTAGCAGATTGACACAATCATCGTCGAAGGGTTGGTTGTCAAACTGATCACTGAATGCAAACTCGCACACCTGAAGCATTGCCAGCAGTTTGTTGATTCTGAAAGGTTTTAGTCGGTTTAAAATTCACAAACGGTACAACTCCAAAAACAATGGTTACTGTTCGTCGGAGAGCTTCTTCCGAAGTATGGGATGTCTACTGTAGTAATACGCTTGGGTGAAATTTAAATTGGATGCCTTCACTTTCGTCTCCGGACAGATTGTCACCGCTGGAAAGGGGATCTGAAAGACGGGCGTCGGTTTCTGGGCGAATGTTACAATCACCGGCTCGCGGTCCCATTTGGCGTAGACCGTTTGGATGAGCCTTCCACAGCCGTACAACGACAGGAGGAAAACGGCAATCCACCAGATTTTCTCGATCAGTGCCCGATCCGAGCCGACGAAATACTTCACTCCATGAATGGAGGTGTTGTTGCAAAACTCCACTGCTAGTTTTTTCGATTCCTGAAGGTATTTGCGATGTGCCGGAGGGGTCGGAGGGGCCTTCGTTTGGAACTTGTTTGCACGTGAGATGTACATTGTTGTGGGACGTGTTATAGTGCAGAACGATTGGATGGGTAGTGAAAGATGGTCCTTATATGCACTCGAAAACTGATAGATTATTCATGCATCAGATAGTGGTAACATGTTGGATGGACTTTAATTGGTGTACTTGACAAATGAGGATGGGTTGATGGGTGCTTTTGGTAGTCCAATTGACCGGAAGTGCACTTGCATAGTGTGTTAGAACTTCACACAATGGTAGCAGGTAGCAGGTAGCATTAACATTTTGTTGTTCGCAGGAGTAGATTTTTAAAGCGTAGGAACTTTACGATGGAATGTTCAATGGTTTCTTTGATTCATTCAATCTTTTGCTCATGGGCAAGAGCATGAGCATGATTGACCGCCCGAGGATTCTACTCCGTTATTATAAGATCAGCTCTTATCACACAGAGAATTAATAGCAAGCATCCTAATTGTTGAGAACACATTCTCTAGTGGAATTTAAAGGAATTTCATCGCCGTTACTAGTGATAAATTGATAAAAGTGTTCAAAGGTTTTTTTTAAGTGATCAAATGAAGTGTTAATTTTAAATGCTCCCAGCTTTCCAAAGCTTTTTTTTTTTTTAAAAAAAAGACCGTGCGTAGCGTGGTTGCTACTCCGTTACCGATCAGAACTAGTGTAATTGCACAGAGAACCACATAGATGGAGCTTGGGAGTAGGCTTTGCATCTACAATGTACAAGTTCACTAATTCTATTTATAGATTAGTACCGGTGCCGGCCACGTCCTCACGGTCTTTGGGGAGGGGGGAAGGATGATTAGTTTGACAATCGTTGGTTAGAGACCGTGTTTACCTCTGCGTCTCCACAATTGTCAAGGGAAGGATAGTTTTGTGTTAGTGAGGCAGGATATTTTTAGATCATGGATTCACTGTGGTAAGTGATGCGATCAATGAAAGCGCAGTAGACTACTTTTTATTTTAAATCTAGTGGTGATAGAAAGAGACAAGTGACAAATGACAAGGAAGGGGACGGGCCTGGGATTGAATTCCCGACCATCTGCTCAGTAAGCAGAACGGATAACCACTGAGCTACCCAGCCACGTCAGCTGGCCAATCTGAGGTTAATGTAGATAAACAAGTAAATTTCCATTGTCGGCTACACTAATTTTGTCGGTCATGAAAAAAAAAAGGTTAATGTTAGTATGACATCTACACGGTGGGACAATTTGACTCAATTTTGAATAGTTTTTGACTCACTTTCGTCAAAATTGGAGTCACTCATATTTGAGTAAATTTGACTGGGATCTGACACATCGATCTGATTTAAGTCGGTATCTTAGATATGTCGACTTGTCAATCCCAATTACATTTACTCATATATGAGTGACTCTAACTTTGACAAAAGTGAGTCAAAAACGATTCAAAATTGAGTTAAATTGTCCCGCTGCGTACACAGACAAAAAGAAACACTGAATTTTCAGCGTTATCTAATGCACATGAAGGGAATGCTAGATTTGGCAGAAAATAAAGGGATATTTCATGTAAATTTAAGCCAGATAACGCCTAAATCGAGCCTGTTGTATGAAAGATTGCAAACAATATCGTTGTTAACGCTCCTTTGGCTTGGAATTACACGAGGGGAAATTTTACGCGCTTATTAAAATTAATTATTTATTTTTGTGTACTTAACGGACAATCAGTGGAGGCTAATCTGGATGTGGGGGGACTGCGCAGTTATTAGACACTGTTGAGTTTCTTTGAAAAACCCACAAATATTCGAAAGGCAGCCTTGTCAAAGCGAGTCACTCCGCTATAAGGGTAGAAGTCCAAGGCTCCACCAACCTGAGCGCCTGTACACCACGAAGGCGCGTCTCAAACAGCGTCTGTTCGGCATCCAGCGGCTAAATAATAAGGAGTGTATCGAAAATAAGCTATCCACAAACTTTCTTTCAAATTATGTTGAAAACCAATATTTTATTCATACAAAAAATTGATCCTTTATTGTACGAGGTTAAACTTGAACATAATGAAGACCGGATGAAATTTAAGTTATCTTCGTTTCGAACTATCAGTTCATCAAGTTGGACGTGTTGCATCGCATTTTTTGGACGCTTGAGCCCAAATTTTTTTGAACTCCTGCATGTTTCCAGCTGCCTTACCAGTCTTCTTTGAAGACCTCTTCACGATTGCCCAGTAACGTTCGATGGGTCGAAGCTGAGGGCAATTTGGTGGATTGATATTTTTCTCAACGAAATCTATACCCTTTTCCGCAAGCCTTAGTGGAGAGTGGTTTTGGCATAGTGAGCCGACGCTAAATCCGGCCAAAACAGTGGAGGTGTACTATGCTTCTTATATAAAGGCAACAATCTCTTGCTGGAGACACTCAGATCGATAGATTTCCGCATTTATAGTTCCGGTAGTGTAAAAAATTGTTGACTTCAAACCACAGGAACATATTGCTTGCCATGCCAGTACCTTTCGACCGAATTTCTCCACTTGAATCGACCTGTTCGCATCGCTCACATCCTTCCCATCGACGGCAGTAAAGTATTGTGGACCTGGAAGGGTTTTTGAGTCCTCCTTTACATAGGTCTCATCGTCCATCAAAACGCATGCATCCGGACGCTGCAAAGCTCCAGTTTCGGGTTGGAAGAACCGGGTTTTCTGCCTCTTCCTGGTAGCTCATCCAAAGAATAGTGTTCCCCAAACTTATTAATGATGGTTTTAACACTCGCATGATGAATTCCAAACCGCTTCGCCAATTCTCGCATAGTAATACCCTTCTCCCTTAGCCATGTGTCCAGAACCTTAATTTTCACTTCCTTTTCAATACGCGACATATTGAAAACGCAGAATCTGAACCGCACAAACAAGTAAACAAAAGAAAGCTGACAGTCAAACGAACAGCATGCAGTGTTCAGAGCATAAAAAACCATCACAAATACATGCGTACAACGCAAATGTATGTGGATAACTTGTATTCGATACACTCCTTAAATGCTGTTCACCGCAAGCTACACCTAACATGGTAGCCCCATCACGGGGATAGGAACCTTAGACCAACCACCTACTGTCTCCGAAGTTTAGGGGGGATATACTGTTAAAACGAGAAAAACAGCTCACTTTTGAAAAAAAAATTTCAAGGGGAAGTTTTTACTCAAATCAATCGAAACTTTTTTACAATTATAAGTGTATGCATAAGGGGTGTACAAAAATCTTTTTTTTTTCAAAATTTTTCCAACAAAATGGCGCCCTTTAGAGTACGTTGAAAAAGTCGTTAAATTTTGCTTGTGCCGGCTCTCCTGGTCGCTGAAACCCGCTAACCCAAAAAAAATACATTAATTACATTTGCAGTTAGTAGATGAATTGAAAAAAAGAGGAAAAAAAATTGGCACTTTTGGCGTAATTTGCACTTTTTTGAAAAAATCCACATTTTTTCCGCCATTTTATCACATTTTTCCGTATTTGATAATAAAGTATTACAACAATTTTTAATTCATATAGAAGGTTATACTATAATAAAGAAATCCTATAATCAGCTTAATCGAATAATTAGTTTTCGAGCTATCTCCGAGCATAGACTCCGAAAATGCTGTTCTGAGAAAAACGCGTTGAAAGTTTTAATTATCGGCCTGCGCGCGAAGAAGGCGTCTTCGAAAAACGATGAAACGAAACGCTTGGAGTTTGAATTTCGAAAAAAGGGTTTCGGGAGCGTATTTTACGGGAAATTTACTAACTTTTTATGCAAAAACATATTGAAATTTTTGGTCATTCTAACTGTATATCCCCCCTTAAATTGTTACAGAAACCAATACGACTACGGACGGATTTTACAGCATCGACTTTAAACATGAAACAGAGGACACGTATTGGAACATGGCATATTTAAACGTTAGCCCAGTAATCCAAGTAACACACTATGATCATAATTTTTTGTAGTAACTTCATTATAGCTTAGATAGTCATATTCATGTTAACTCAACCGAGTGGCAACAAGTGTGCTACTAGGGAAGAAAAGCTGACACAACTCGCCAGCGAGGCACGATGCAGGCAGCTTGAAATCCTAGGGCTTGATGAAGTCCGTTGGCCAAACTTTGGAGAATACAAACTACTCGGGACAGGTATTATTATATTCCCGCATTCGAGATGACAACACTCCCCGACACCGTGGACTTGGTTTCCTATGGAGCGCATAGGCCCAGGCTGCGTTCATCAAGTGGGAACCAATTAATAAGAGAATAATTATGGCCAGATTTAGGACACGGGTTCGGAACCTTACGATAATCCAATGTTATGCACCAACCGATACTGTCGAGCTACATGCCAAGGAGAAGTTTTACGGTCAACTTAATGCCGTCGTGGATAAAGTTCCGAAGGGTAATATAAATATCTACACTGGCGACTTCAATACGAAGATTGGCTCTGACAACACGGACTTTGAACGTGCTAAAAAGCTGCGGTATGTAATTCGTATCTGGTGGCCTCACAATTGGAAATGCTGAGCCCCATCGTTGATGCCAAAAGAAACCGATATCAGTGGAAATTCGAGAACGAAAGTGGAGGTGGTTCGACCACACACTACGAAAGAGCGGAAACAAAATCTGCAAAAAAGCGCTGGATTGGAACCTAGCAGGGCCTCGCAGCAAAGGCAGACCCAGGGGCTCGTGGCGACGGAGCCTCAATAGGGAAATATAGAAATCTGACCTGGGCCCATGTCAAGGCTAAAGCGAGCCACTCAGGATGGAAGTCTTTCACGTTGGCCTATGCAACCCTAGGGATGGACAAGAGACATGAGTAAGTAAGTAAGTGTACTTAACGAAAGTCCAGCGACTATCCAACGCCCTCAGATGACTAGGAGTTGGGAAGGGAATGGACTTCATTTTGTAGCACAGGGTGGAACAGTAAGAGTGCAAGTCAATCCAAGGCTGGTAGGAAAGAAGGGGTAATGGCTGACACACTACCCTCTGGAAACGGGGGCTCTCATGCAAATGAAAAACAAATTTCTTCATAACTCGAGGACTAATCAAGCAGATGGAACCAAATTTGGCAAATTTGGTTTTTTTTTATTTAGACGGGATGGAAAATCTGCAACAAGACACCTGAAGAACTCAGGGTGTGGGGACGAGGAGGGGTTTTGAAGGCAATGATTGTGGAAGAGGAGGCCTTCATACAAATGAAACAACAATCTCTAACAAACATGAGAATTAACCAGGTAACTATAACACAAAATGTGTATTTTTCGGGTGAGAAGCATGTTCTTATACAAGTTTGAACCCCTTCTTAGTCAAGAAAAAAATCATTCTGAAAAACCACCATAAACGTACTCTAATTGTTATGTTTCTGTATTCTCCTTGCGTGGAGTAACGATTATGATGTAGAAGGAGATGTTCGCTCATCACCATGAGGCACTAAGGGTGGACAGTAATGTTTGCTAGAATGAAATATATGAAGATAAAGTGTTGAAAGTTCCGGCAGTGTATGGTATGTTGGAAATAGAACAGAAGTATTGAAAATTGAGCGAAAGGGCATGGGTAAAGAAGTACTCGAGCCAAGGACGTCACCCTTTGCCTAACATCCCACTGCGGGGTAGGTCGAGGCACGGACGAATCTGCCACCTCACGGAACTGACGGAACTTTCAACACTTTCTCTTCATATCTTTCATTCTAGCAAACATTACTGTCCACTCTTGGTGCCTCATGGTGATGAGCGAACATCTTCTTCTACATCACAACCATAAACGTGCCAGTTCTATTAAATTTTCATTAATTTAGATGCAAGCGTTGCAGCATTGGCACTGAGTTTAGCTAGTATTTTATATTTTCTGTTTAGAAAGATATGTGTTCAAAAAATTTGTGAATTATATATAACTATGATTTCATTTATTTTTGCTTAAGACTGATGGCACTTCTCCTTGGTTTTTATTTTTTTTTAGCATTTCAAGCTTATTGCTCTCGCAATTAGCCTATTGCTTGTTCTCAACCGAGTGCTCTAAATGCACTTTCACAGTTATTAATTAAGAGCTTTCGATGCCAGGTACCATTTTTGCATTAGTATGATTGTGTGGCAAGTACAACCATACACTATGCCCAGGGAGTCGAGAAGTTTTCCTTAACGAAAAATTCCTAGACCAGACCAGGAATCGAGCCCAGCCATCTCCAACATGGTGTTGCTTTGTAGCCACGCATTTACCGACTGAGCTAAGGGAGGATTCTCTTTATGCGCAGTCTATGATTTGTTCGAAACTTTGTCATAGTTATTTTGTCCTGAAATTGATATGATAATTGCCATACCAAAGCCGTCTGTAGGCCATGCCTAAGCTAGTAGTTCACACATGAACCGGTCCATGAATTTTACAGCCGTTCTTGAAATGAGTTGAGAGCTTGTTCTCTTATTCCTCATGTAAACTTGATCATTCGTTCCGAGGATTGTTTTGTTAGCTCGTGATAAGAATTTCCAGTTTCGTGGGTTTTATTTTGTACTTTTCAACTTAACTTTTTCTTGATAACGTAGTACTTCGTCCAATACCGATGAGTACTCTTAACCACGGATTTTTCTTCAAAACTGTGTATCTAAAATTATGTTAGTGAAATCGCTTCACGATACAAGACCTCGATACACGTATAGTATCTAGGGTAACCAATCCCATTTTAATCTCAGCACCTTGCAGTTCGTGATATCTGAAAACAAAGTATTGACTCATAACCATCTGATTTCTTACTTTTCGTTTATTGTTACTTTATTCATTTTTATTTGTAGTTGACAGCAAAGCACATTCTATGCAGACCTTCAGTTGGAACCTGAGCTCGTTATACATCAATGAGGTCTATACAGGTGGAGAAGAAGTGGTTAAGTTGTATTAATGCAATCCAAAATACTGTCATTGTGTTCGTGAGATGATGCACAGCTGTTTTTTTGTAAACATGCGTGACGTAGATCGCCAAAAACAACAATGTACAACAGCAGCAAATCACAAGATGGAATGTTTATTTGCAGTTATTAGTATAGTTTTTAAAAGGTTTCGGCTGAAAAATACATTTTTGTGCACTAAAAGGATGCGGAAAAAAACTTAACTTGTTTTGTTATTACTCGTTTGTTTTTGGAGTTCTACGTCACTACCCGAAATCATGGATTGTTTACACATTTTTCGTTACTAATGCCAACAAACACCCTGCTCTTTGCCACCTGTATAGACCTCATTGGTTATACATCACCCTTGTAAAAATGAAATTAAGGCAATAAAATGGCAAGAGCTCACCTGGATTTCAAATGCATCTTGTTATTGTGATTATTGAATCCAGCACCCAGAGTCGGTGCATAATTCCAGAAAGCTGCAATCAAGGTGCTCTCCAATATCATCAAACTTCTTTATTAGTGCTCTTGAACTGAAGTCTGCAATCCGTCGTGGACATTTTTGGCAGACGTCAAAGATACTCCGCAGTGTATCAGATGCAACTGTACCGCAATTAAGTAAGTTACTACGGGATTAGCAAAAACGATATTCAAAAAACTAAAAGAAAAAACCATTGGCGGAGCTAGACAATTAGTCTGGAGGGGGCCTGGAGGGGGCCTACCTGAAGGATTTTTTCGTTTATCGAAATATTGAGAAGAGCGAAGAAAGTAGCGTAATTGTTGGGGACAGGTAATTTTAATTGATAAATCAAAACAAGTTTAATCGAATAATTAGGTCTATTCTGCGCCTCGATGAGTCGAGATGCCTTAAAAGAATCGAGTGTCGTGAATATATATATATATATATATATATATATATATATATATATATATAATAATATATATATATATATATATATATATATATATAAATATATATATTTATATACATATAAATATATATATATATATATATATATATATATATATTATATATATATTTATATATATATATATATATATATATATATATATATATATATATATATATATATATATATATATATATATATATACAGGAAAGGCTTGTAAGGTGGAACACCGATCCAGTTTTTGCTCGTAACATATATAGTCAATTTCAAAAAATGGCTTGTAAGATGGAACATGATTCGTTTTTTGCTCGTAACATGTATAATTTTTATTTTTTCGAAGATCTTTCGAAAGAGGAACTAAAAGGCTCCAACTTTGCCCACGGAACTAATTATTTATAGTCGTCAAAAAAATTATGCCTTTTTTTCGAAATCCATCTAAAATTGTTATTTAAAAAAATGTATTGTTATATTTCAATATATTGTTGATTCCATGCCATTTCCAAACATAAAACATATCATTCATATGTTTAAAACGAAAAAAATGTGTTCCGTCTTACAAACATGACGTCATAAACACAAAAAATCAAAAAATTGTTTCACTTTACGATTTGTTTGGAAATGCCTTTGGATCATAAAAATACACCGAAAATGCTAGCTAACACAAATGTTAGCCTTTTGATATCGATGGGAAATTTCCACATATTATGCACTAGAAAAAAATGCTATTTTAATTATGCCACTTTCGAATATTGAAACCTGGAAGAGCTAAATCGAATGAGTGTATTCACTCCAAAAGCAAATGAAAATTGAAGAATAGTAAAAAAATGAGGTTAACACTAGTCAGCACGATAGTGTTGTCGCTGTGAATGTCAAAAGTGGCGCTGTTCCATCTTACAAGCCTTTCCTCTACCTCGTATTATTCCGTTTGGATCAAATGGAGAATGGACTCAGACGAGTCACCTTACTCGATTCTCTTAAGGCATCGCCACTAACCGAGGCACAGAATACACCTGACTCTATGTGGAGTCAAGTTTGAACTAAATATATTAAAACTTCAAAGAACAACATTCAGTCAATGAACATTTTTAATTTATATTAAAATTTAGATTGATTTGGATAACGCGTTTAAAATCTTCAATTTTGTTGGTAGATACTCATCCATCACAACTTCCTTCAGTTTCTTAACGTTTTCTCTATAATGTTGCTTTTGCTCTTCAATTACCTTTAAACGTTTTTCGTGTACATTTCTAGAATACAACGATTGCTTGTGAACTAAATATTTTTCGAAGCATTCCTTATGCAATGCAGTATCGTCATGAGCTTTTATTTTCTCGCCTAGTTTTCTCCAATTATTGAAAATAGTGCAAATAAATTTTTCATTTTGTTTTCGCAAAGCCATTGCGCTAAAAATGCGGCAAACATAGCAGAACAAATACAGGAATTGGAATACAGTCGCAGCAATGATAAAGTTATCATTGCTACGACTGTATTCCAACGTAGATGAGAACGACCATTTTTGGAAAACGAATGCGAGGTTGGACCGGTCCAGATTCAAGCGTACCAAGATCAGACAATTCCATCTTATTTGTCTTACTATCGTTTTCCGATGAATCTGATGGAGTTGCTAGTTGAAGAAGAACACTAGCGTTCCTTTCAATTGTTCCGGAATTATCAACGTTAGATGATTGGAATCTAAATTCTTGGTGTTCTGAAAGAACAGTGGAGAAGTAAATATGTTGTCAATATAATATCGGTCCTTTGGTTTTTGTATGACGAGTGATATTTTAAAGTTTAAAGTTGCTCCTTACAGAAAACTCTGAAAATACCTAGGGTATGATGTTGTCCTTAATACCCGTGGTCAGGGGTTCCAATATATTTTTACAAAATAACTATTAAAATGATCTATTAAAATGATCTATCTCTTTATTTTTTCATATTTCATTTTGTTCGTTTGTCCAGATTGTACGGAGCTTTGAAAATCAATTGTTAGATAAAATGAAAATGCAATCTCTCTAAACATAGCAATTTTACTTCTCGAATAATACTAACTGAATTTATCTTCAGTCAAAATATTACGGAATAAAAAAACAGGTAACAGTAACAGTAATTAAAAAAAACAGTGGTTAATATCCCAGTGGTTGTTTTGTTAGAAGGTTTGGCCTAAAATTAGTTTTTAAATAATTTAAAATTGAAAAGTTCAACCAGAATGAGTTCTTTGGCAAAATAGTTCATTCTTATGAAATAAACTATTTTGAAAAAGAAAATAAATGGTTATAAAATTTTCAAACATGGTGGAGTAAATAAAATTTTCAAACATGGGTGAGTGAACAAAGTTTTCAAAGATGGTGGTAATTTCAAAGACTTTGAAGCACAGTTTATAAATTCAACACAGTTTCAAATTCAGGTTATTTCTATTGTCTAGACATAAAGAATTTCAAATATGACTGTTTTGTATGAAAAACTGTAGATGTATTGATTATATTGGCCACCACTGTTTACTAGGAACTATTCCAGCCAAAAATAAAACCTTTTGATTGAAAATCAAATCCTTTGAAGAAATCTTAAGTATAAATGTTAGACAACTGTTATAATAAATGCGAAGTGAATTTTGATAAAATCTGACATACAGGCCCATTATGCAATCTATATCAACAACTACTGGTACTGAAGTCAACCTCAATAAATGTTATGATTTCAGGAATTTACCTGATCACATGTTTACCTTACTTCTAAAGCTACATTTTCGAAAATATTATCGTTAATGAATAAACTTCTATCTCCATATTTTGCTTATGGACATTCGTTAGCTTCGAAACATTTAATCAATCTGGGGAGTCTACACACTCAGATTATTTTACAGAAATCTGTAAAGTTTTACCGAATTCTCAACAGCTGAACGTTCGGTAATGCGATTTTACGGATTTCGGTAAAATTCAACCGAAATCCGGTAAATTTTTCACAGATATCTGTAAAATTTTACCGAAATCCGTAAAATCTAAATTGTTCGTACAAGAGAAAATAATACCGTGAATTCTAAAATGCGCTTATAAACAAAACTCGTTATTGTAAAACCCTTTTGAATAATAAAATTTAAATACGTACACAGAAAAGTGTTTCAAATCTTATTTTTCAACATAAAAGGCTCTGCATTTTTCTGTCGCTATTATTTTAGTTATGAGTCTAGAGGTTTTAATATAAATAGAATTGAATTATTAAAATTTAGAATTGTTAAGGGCTAAGGCGTTGGGCTTTTGTTAAGCAGTATTTCGAATCAAACGCATTTAAAAAAAAAATTAGTAGTGTACATATTCAATGATTGGGTTTCCGCCAAAACATGCTGTTAAGAGGATCAGCATACGACACCTTACCGGGTTTTTCTGCGAGGTTGTTAAGTAAACAACGACGAGAAAAAACACTACTGGTAGAAGTGAGTAGTTGTGTTTTCAAAAACCTCTAATTGGAATTTGGCTTCCATCACATGTGGTCTTTAGGGAGTGTAAAAACAGAGATTTCACATCGCAAGACCCATAATGTGCCTTTGACGGTATTTGAGCACGATCAAGTTTGTTTTGAAATACTGCTTAACAAAAGCCCTATGCTCAATTTCAAACTAATTCTATTCAATTACATAACCTGCCGAGCGCTTGAGGACCTATCGATACTTTCTCTTCACATCTTTGTTTCTAGCAAAAATTGCAGTTCACTAGTGGGATCCCATGATGCTGGGAAGATATTTCCAATTCCAAAACATTTTAACAGACGCAAACTCTCGAGCGAAGTGGATGTAATGTTGATATATCGGAATTTTCATGCATCTAATGGTCGTTAACTATGGTTTTCTTGACATATGTACCGAATTTTTATCCTATAAGGTACAGTGGGATAAAAGAAAAGTTTGGGGAAGAGGTTATGTGCACTTTACTCTTTCAGAAATAGTTACTCGTTCAAACTATTTCTGGAGAGAGCAAAGTACAAAAACAAGGAGGAAAAAAACCCTAAAATTCCTTAGAAATTATGAATTGTGTCATTTCAAATTAGAAATATATTAGGAAAAAATCCTGGGGAGGCCTACAGAATCCTGGGGGGGGGCTGCCCCCCTAGGCACCCCCAGTAGTTACGCCAATGGAAAAAACTCTCTCAAACTTATAACGGAAGCACACCTAAAAAATTAACATGACAGTGTACAAAACACCAACCCTTCGTGAGTAGAGCTTGCTGCGATCTCAATCTTTGAAACAAACAAATGTCGCAAGGTCTCTGTGTATTTATTATTTTATTGACACTCACGGTTGTTTGCGTAAACCCATTAATGAGTAAAAAAACACCCATTTTCAAATAGCTCTCCTATCTATCATAAAATGGGGGAATTTCTCAATCACACAATTGGTAAAAAAATACCCATTAGAGGAAACCTCGTACAATAAAAAAAAATGGGTGAAAAAAAGTTCAAAGTTGGTGGAAAATGGAAACATGACCATGGAGGAACTTAGAAAGAAGTTGATCGCTGATTCATACGGAAAGCTGAAGGGTAAGGATTTTTATTCTTATATATTCGAAACCCTGATTTATTTTAAATATTATAGAAGGTTATCCCTCCCAATTGATGGTTGAGTATACATCGAAGAAAATACGTTGGGTGATTTGAATCAGCACATCAAATTTGGGTATAACCTCGTACAAGCCGGAAGAATGCTCTTCCGTTCATTTGCAAAAAGTGTGGATCCCGAGGTGGTGGATCCTTACTTTCAACATTTTGGATCCTCAGCTGGCACATTTTTTCATGTATACAGCCAATAACGCGGATGAAGAAGCTCGATTGGAGTATTTATTGGATTTATTAATGGATTCGTTGTTTTCATAAGTAGACCAGAAAAGGCATGAATAAAAACCAGTACAAGTATTTTATTTTCTATTTATTGCATTTATTTAGTAAGTACCATGAAAACCATGAATTTATAATCTACCAAACTGCTACATAATCTATATGCAAAAATGGGTTAATTTTTACCCATTATGGGATTGGGCAATGGGTGAATAAATACCCATTTTGTGACATACACTGCTTTATCCCGTTAATGGGTAAATCGGGTTTACCCATTAAATAGGGAGAGGCACTTCTAGCGAAAATGGGTGTTTTTTGACCCATTAATGGGTTTTTGAAAACGACCGTGCTACTAACATACAAAACATCGCAAGCGGTGCGTGTTCACCTAACGGTGCTATACATTTCCTTATAGATCATTGCACCGAATGTATTAACCTCACTTTTATGACAGTTCATGGAGCTTGTTTACAAGGTGTTAGAATTTAAACCGCTTAAAAAAAATATTGGCCTTTTCTGGATTCTGTACGATTAGATTCAGGAAATGATGTAAAAATAAGCACTAGTGTTTGTTTTCCGGCAATTTTACTTCAATCGTAATAAATTTAGAACACAAAATCTCAAACCGATCCTATTGAAAATATTCTAAGTCCACTTAAATAAGCTCCCTGAGCTGTCAAAACTGCATTGCTGACGTCATCGTGCAATCATCTATTCCCTGTTCGACTTTCATCAGCACCTAGTTCATCATTAATAGTTTCACTTTCACATTGACATCGCTTCTGGCATTTCACTGCTCTGGCCTTCCTACGGTTTGCCAACACCCACATTGAAACCGGCCGCAGCGTGCAGTAGTAGATCAGTTCCACCAAACTCAACAGACTTACGCCCATGAACAGTCCCATCAACCCGCCGCAACTGGCAATCATCTCGCTCACACTGTTGATCTCGCTTCTCAGCAGTGGAATGAAGTCCGCTCCCCGGAATGAGATCACCATTTTCGATTGATGAACACTGAAACGAAACTTAGGTTTAGTTCTATCAACATTCCCATCCAATTCCGAAAACGTCAAACCCATCCCCCATTGGGCGGCGTTCCATGTAGTTGAAGAACTCTCCACTCTGCCAGTTCCATTGGGCCTGAGACACCTGCGTTTGATATTCAACGTAGTTGCAGGTAGGTAGACAGTTGCAGGAGTCCGAAGTAGGTGCTTGGTTAGATTTTGCTTTCTTTTTGGCCGTCATTGTAAGAAGATTTGCAACGGCTGTTTGATAGCATGGACTGTCATGAAGCGTGCAAATAGGAGCCGCTTTTGGATGTGGCATCCAGAACTGAACGCAACCACACAGTCGCCGAGTGTAGTTCGTTAGACATTCGATTTCACAGTTGTTCTTGTTGTAGATTCTAAAGAAGCGTAGATAGCGTTCGTGTGTGTAGTAACATCTGCGCTTTTCCGGAGGATAACGCTCGGCACCGTCGTCCGTAGTCATCACGATTGGAGTTACGGTTACCATCAGTTCCTGGTCCAACGGAACTCGAAAGTACTGATGAGAAAGCTGCGGGAATTCGTTCGGCATGTGGAGCATTACCTTGAATCCCTGGAAGGAATCACCACACAGGTAATCCAAATCGCTTTTGTTAGCAATAAGAGTAGCTCCAAGGCTATTGCGGTAACCTCCGGATATGATTCGCCGAGGGAAGGCATCGATTCCGACGTTATCGTGAAAACCAACGTCCAGCTCCCAATCGGATGGCTGCGTCTCAGAGTTTAGGTTATACCTAGGATCAAGTTCTTCCTTTCGCAGCAGATCGTTATTTGCTATGGAGTTGAACGTATAACAGAAACCTTTCTCGGTTAATGATGTCTTGAAAATGCTCAGACATGGCACAGTTTGACCTTTCCAACCGCATGAGTTAAACAGCTCGAATGACGGAATTGACATCTTTCTGAGACGAAGTAAGACGTCGTCCTTGTGAAAGGGAGTTTCATGTCTGTCGTAGATGTTGTAGTCACACAACTGAAGCAAAAGCAGTAGCTTCTTCACTCTGTAAAGGTAATTGTTCGGTCAGCTCAGATATTGGACATGAACACAGGATTCCTTACCGTGCTTCATCAAGCGATTCGTTCAACTGGTTTTTGCGAACAAGCTCAAAAGTGTGCGTGATGTTCAACTCAGAGGCTTTTATCTTCGTTTCCGGGCAAATTGTCACAGCCGGAAAAGGGATCGAATAGATCGAAGATGGCTGCTCATCGAAACTTACGATGATCGGATCACGTTCCCACTTCTCGTAAATATAGTACGTCATCACGATGCAGTAGTACAATGACGCAACGAACACAAATATCCACCATATTCTGCAAAGAAATCCAGTTCCGCTGATAAGAGATCGCTTTTAGATGAATGGTGTTCGATAATGCTTATACCTTTCTATCAGAAGTTTGTTGCTACCGAGAAATTGCTTACAACCGTGAATGGGCGTAACGTCACAGAATTCACTTGCACTTTGCTTGGTATACTCAGTGACAAACTCGATGGTCGGTGCTAGTTTTGGTGTTGGAGAAGGTTCCCTACTCTTCCCATCGTTGGAATAATTCGTCGTCATCGTCTTTCGAATGGATGCTAAGCTGAAATCCATTCATCAAATGATGTCACCGCTCAGCCGATTCGTCAAATAATGATTGCTCAATTACGCTTCCGATCCGATAATCGATTCGTGGAATAGATCAATGAATTGAACGTTTAACGAGACACGTACGGATCAGATTGGTCAGGTGCGACCAAGTAACAATTGCGAAGGATTGCGACTCTCTTTGATCTGCGCAAATGCACCATCCGTGAACTGCGGTTGAATACTGATGAGTGTTGATCGTTTGCACCGCAGTTCCTCGGCTTTGGTAGATGTTTTCCGTTTGCCAATAAGCGTGACAGGGTATTTTGCGATAAGATTTCTGCCCGTCCAATGGCCAGTAGCAATGATGTTTATGCTTTTGGGCTAATTGAAAAGTTTTGGGTAAAATGGGTGTTTGAATATGAGATGATTTTGCGAGATATTTGGATAATAGTGAGATCTTTTCAAACAATTTTCAACATAATCAATTTTTATCACTAGGCGGCACTACTTTTAAAGCGTAGTGCTAAAGGGTGTATTCGATAAAAATGACACACACATATATACTCATCAAAATTAAGCTGATTATCGGATTTCCTTGAAATTTTCAGGGAATGAAGAACTACTAATGAGTTTTGATTTACAACATTTGTTTTATTCAATTCGTGTCCCATCCCGAATGCCCGCACCTTCCTTTTCACTCCATCCATCAAATTTTGTACAACCAATTTTCCCAGTGTTTTTGTTATTTTTTCCCAAATTTTCTTCAATTCTAGCTCTGTTTTTATAGTTTTGGGATGTTTGCGAAGTTCCGTTTTCATAATTGCCCAGAATTTTTCAATTGGACGAAGTTCCGGTGAATTTGGTGGGTTCATATCCTTTGGCACAAAATTGACTCCGTTGGCTCGGTACCACTCCAATACGGTTCGAGCGTAGTGGCAAGATGTAGATCAGGCCAAAACAGAGTTGATCCTTTGTGCTTTCTTAATGAATGGCAAGAGACGCTCCTAAGGCACTCTTCCGTGTAAATCGCACCGTTTATTGTTCCGGAAGTGATGAAGGGAGCACTCATTTCACCACATCCGCAAATCGCCTGCCAGATTAGAAACTTCTTTGCAAATTTCGATAGTTTCTTCTTTCGAACATCCTCCGGAACATCGAACTTCGACTTGGCAACGAAATATTCTTGCCCAGGAAGTTGACGGAAGTCGGCCTTGACGTATGTCTCGTCATCCATCACGATGCAACCGGATTTGGTGAGCAGCTTTCGTGTAAAGTTTCCGGGCGTGGGTTTTCGCAGTGATGTTTTGTTTTCATTCGGGTTTGGGGCTTTTTGCACTTTGTAAACATGTAACCCAGCACGCTTCATGATTTTCTGCACAAAACCGACTGACACCTTAGACTTTTTAGCGACATCTCGAATTGACATGTTTGGAGAGTTCTTGAATTGTTGTACGACTTTCCTGGCCATTTTACTGTCCATTGACCACTTTACGACCACTCCCTTCCTTCCTTTGGACACTCAGACGCTCCTTGAAGGTTCTTATTACACGAGACACAGTTGTATTTGCAATTCCAAGCCTTTTAGCAATCCACCGGTGGGACGCCCCTGGATTTTGATTGTGAGTGCACAAAATTTTCTCACGGACAATTTCTTGTTTCGACGACATGACTGGAACTACTGAATGTATAACTATGAAACTTGACAGATGTACACATACTCATGGATAAGATCTACTCAAATTCTAGGTTTTTACTCATACGATTCAAAAGTTACAGAAGATTTTCTGTGTGCCATTTTTATCGAATACACCCTTTATAACGTAGTGCTGTAACGATTGCCCATCAATCGTTGCTATAACTCAGCCGTCTGCAAACCAAATGGCGTCCTTTTTGTACATGTTTAGCGTATGTTGCCAAGGATGCATGTTTTTATGATAATTGGTCATATAATGTCGATATAATCTATAATTTGATTAATTCTAATGACTATCGATAAGAAATTGTTACACACCAAATCCTAATTTTTTATATTCGGTAAAAAAATATCCGTTTTGATAAGTGAAATAGACTTTCTACTGAATGATTTGCTGAAATTTCTTTAATTTAGAAATCCGTCAAAGAACTACTGAAGTTTTCAGCAACTTCGTATGTTCGTAGTATTACTTGCCATTTGAATTTATTTTACAGATGTGCTTTCATGTATATTCCCATTATCCAAACTTGCAACTAGTATTTTGGAATCCTGAGACCCGATCTCTTCAGTTGCCTGATAATACAGCTCATCTTCCACAGGATTATTGTATGAGAAAAATGATTATTTAAAAAAATCAACCCGCTTTATGCCTTTATCCTGAGAGCAGCAAAAAACTAAATTTTAAACTGATGTTTTTGAAAATATTACCGAAATTCGCTTTTGATTGATGATGTATTTAGTAATTTTTGGTAACTATCTGCTTCCAATTTCACCAGTTTTTTCACTGTATATTTTACGTATCGCTTACTGAGTTTTTCAGGTATGTAGTAAAAATCTATACACATAAAAATTGATTCTGTCTGTCTGAACCTTATAGACTCGAAAACTACTGAACCGGTCGGCGTGAAATTTTGTATGCAGGGGTTTTTTGGGGCTGGGGAAGGTTCTTATGATAGTAAGAGAACCGTCCCTTCTCTGGAAGGAGGGGCTCCCATACAAATTAAACACTAATCTCTGCATACCTCGAGAACTAATCAAGCAAATGGAACGAAATCAGGAAAGGGCGAGTTTTTGAAGGCAAGAAATGTTTTTATGTTGGTTTGAGACCCATTCTTCCTCTGAAAGGGGGGGGGGGGGGCAAATGAAACACAAATTTCATACAAACATGAGAACTATGCCTACTGCTATGAAAATTTGTATGCAGGGGTTTTCGGGTTTTATGATAGTTCGTAATCCCTCCCCCCTCTGGAAGGGGGGTCCCATGCAAATGAAACACAAATTTCTGAATAACTTAACAACTAATCAAGCACATGAAACCAAATTTGGTACGTGGGGGTTTTTGAAGATAATTTTTTTATAGTGGTTTGAAACCTCTCCCTTATCTAGAAGGGATTGCTTCCATATAAATGAAACAAAAATTTCTGCATAACTCAAGAACTAATCAAACAAATGGAACCAAATATGGCATGTGAAGATTACAGTAGGCAAGAAATGTTTCTACGGTGGTTTTAGACCCCTCTTCTCTTTTGAAGGGAGAGCCCCTCTCAAGAACATTTTTATGCATGGATTTTTGGAGTCGGTGAAGGTTTTAATGATGTTTTGAGACCCCTCACTCATCTGGAAGGGGTGCTCCCACACCAATGAAACACAAATTTCTGCAACACTCGAGTACTGATCAAGCAAATGGAACCAAATTTGGTCCACGTGGTTTTTAGGTAGGTTTTTTTTCATAGGTTGTTCGTGACCCATCCCCTCTGCATGAGGGGGGAGGGGGGTTATTAAACAACTGAATCAGAAATTTAAACCAAACATGAGAATTATCCATGCAATTCTCCGGTAAGCAGCATGTTCTGATAGAAATTTGACACCTTCTTAGTCCAGAATACTGTCAATGCTACATTAAACACAAGAAGTTAATCTAAGGTTATGCAAGAGAAATTTACGTTGAAGACACGATACGGCTTCGTTTGAAGAAAAATGTTTTGTCTTTGAAATGCTATTATGCAAAATGAAAAACCGGTGGAAACTATCGATCTAAGGGCACAGAGAACAGACATCCAGGCTCGAACATTTTTTCAAACTTACTTGTTTCTTTAAATAGTGCATCAACTCAATTTTTTAGTACATTGTACTCAAAAATTTAGTAAAATGAAACGGGAATGTAATATTAAATTAATCCTTATTGAAGCCGTGCACGTTTTAACGACACCTAGGCGACACCCATAATTAATGTCAAAAGGCTATGAGTTTTGTAAACATTTAAGTAAAATAACATTTTGGGCATGAAAATAAGCGTATTAAAGAAAAAATAAAGCTGGAAAACAGTTGAAAACAGCTGCTCGAAGTTATTGTAAGTAAAGTAGAGAAAATTTGCAATTTAAAGTTAAATTCGTTTTTTTACGAAGATAAGAAACCTGCTCGATGTGCTGTTCCAGGTTGCAAAAGGTTGCTACGTAATCTGGTATGTTCACTAGGAGGATAATGCTTTGAACTAAAGTAAATCAAAAACAACCCATCACATACGCAGGCGATATTTTGAAGAAAGATTTTAGGGAGAATTTTTACAAATTCAGGAAAAACCGAGGAAAAAACAATGTATTGAACTAGAAGCAAATTTGAGATCCAATCTGCGGATGCAATTTTATTCTCTAGAAATGATTGACAAAACCGTAAATTAATGTTCATGTTTGTAAACCGATAAAATCACTTCTAGAATCCTAACCAAATTAAGAATCATCGGTTCACTACTTTGTATTACCACACACAGAGTTTGCATGTGCTACAATAGTTTTACTGCAGGACGCTAATTAGCAGCACTGTATGAAGAGACTGCGCACAAGCGATATCTACATTTCGTCTTCTATGTAAACAGCTTGCTTTAGCGAGGTAAGTTGTGCCTCGTTTCCAATGCAAGCGTCTTCTACACGTCCGTTGAATATCACTCATCTGAAAACAGTCATCACGCTGCTGTTTCATTTTACTAAATTTTTGAGTTCAATTGTATACCATCTCTTTTTCTCTCACGGAAATGTTACACAATTTTCGCAAAAAGTGGATGTACTAAATATTAGAAAAAGAGAGAGAGTATACAATTGTACACAAACATTGAATAAATTAAACGGGACTGCAAGGTTGAAGCTAAAATACACCGATCGTTTTATATTTGGCCGAGAACGGACATTGATGTCCATATACCTTTTCCTGAAAAACGTGTGTAAAAGTTAATATGGGCTGCCTGTATAAGAAGCAAGTGCAGAGAAAAACTAACAAAACTTTTCAGGTTATGCGCAAGGCATTTTATTGATAAACATTTACATGACAGTTATCGCACAACTGCAGCGCCGCGTACCAGGAGCATAACGACATACATTTGAAATGTCGGTTTAAAGTTTTACACAAGTAGCAGACCAAAGATGAACGTCTGTTCTCTGTGATAAAAGTAAAAAGGTTACGGAATTTTGTTCAATATTACCAAGCGGAATTTTGACAATTGATCGCATGGAAAGAAGTGTCATATTCACTTACGGAATAACCGACCGGAATATTTTCAGGAAAGTAAAAGTGACAACTTCTATTAGTTACGTGAAAACCTTATAAATTCCAATTTTATTTTTCTTTCTTTTCAGGTGAATACTGTTGCAGAAATTTCTTTTCGATTTTTTACATTTTCATTTCCGTAAACGGAATTTAACTTGGGTTTGGTATAGAATAAGACATTTCTTTCGAAAACGATACCGATCTTTAACTTCAAAATGAGCTGAAGGCAATGTAGGAGGCGACCGGCGTCAAAATGTTTGAGCTTGGTAATATACAATCTGGAAATGTATGAAGATATTTCGTTTTTTTTTCGACTGTTAAAAAAGGAAGCAAGTTATCTATTAATATTTTTTAAACAGATATACCGGATAACTTTTTCGCATCTGCTGGTTAAATGAATATGATGATGCAATGATTTTTTTTTCATACTGGAGAATCTGCTTCACTGCCGTGAAGGGATTTGACTATAAAAATCAAGAAAAAAACAGTTTGGTCATCAGTTACATGGATATAAACCGAACAATTTTAGTATATGGATTAAGTTATATAAACAAAAATCAAAGGGAACAGCAGACACAGATTTATTGGCAAATTCATAACTATGGAAATTTGTTCTGTTTCTTTTAGAAGAATTCCCAGCAAAAAGTTCACTTGTTTACTAGCTGAATCCGGTGCAAGTCTTGCTACGCTTGCAACTAAATGAATGAAAATTTAACAGAATTGGCGCGTTTATGGTATTTTTTAGGAATGAGTTTTGTTAAAATATGTTCGATTGCTAATGTGTGCAAGTTCTTCAAAATAAAACTGTGGCCGTTTTTAATTTAATCCTCGGATCGTTAGTTTCTCCCAGTGTTTTCCTTTCTGTGTAGAAGTATTTTATAGACAAAACATGCCTCCAAAAACCCCACATGCCAAGTTTTGTCCCATTTGCTCGATTATTTCTCGAGCTGTGCAGAAATATGAGTTTTATTTGTATTAGAGCCCCCTTATCAGAGTGTGGAGGGGTCTCAAACTACAATATTTAGAAACATTTCCTGCCTCCAAAAACCCCAAGTGAAAATGTCGTGGCTTGGCTAATCAAAATTATGGACGCAAAAGGACTTCGTTCTCTTTCTCGTGTCGTCAACAACAAGGATTCACTAAGCCAAAGGGATGCCTCAAAAGAGATCAACTGTTCTCACCTGTACATCTACATTGAAAAGAGTTGGAATAAAGTGCCAAAAGAAGACAAGAACTTCTGAATACACTGAGCAACAGATTTCGACGCTGAAATCCCAAAGCCGTTGGTTGGTAAAAAATGCTTTTGTGCAGTGTCGTGTCCAGTCGAGTATTAGTACACGGCACTGAAGAAGTCAGCGCGTAGTAGAAGAAATACGCGAATCTGGCAAGGTAAGCAATAAAGGTAGTTGGAATTAAATGGAAATGACTAATCCTTCTTCTCATTTTCTAGTTATAAAATAAGAGTATGAACTTTAGTTGAGCAGAAAGTGATGATGTTCATTGCCATTTCCGAGAGAGGTATTTCTAAGCCATGGTGCAAACCATCTAGTTTGGCAACCAAACAAGATGTATACCAGAACGAATGTTTTTATAAAAAATTGGATCCCTTTTCTACCAAAACGTCATGCAGATGGACAATGCGTATTTTGACAGGTAAAGCGTCATCGCATTTCGCCAAAAAAAACACAAACGATCCTGAATACCCATCCAATCTCATTTGTACTCAAAAACCAAAATCCGAAAAATCTGCCTTAGTTTCGCTCAATTGAAGATTTTTCCGAGATTTTAGCTGCTTGGTGTAAACAAACAACTGGAGAACCACGAATAGCAAACAATTGATTGGCAGGCTGTAAAACGTTCCTGTTCCGACATCAAACGGAAGCTTCGCCGAACAGCCAATTACGGACCGTTTTCAAATTTTCACTATTTTTTTTTCAACCATGAATAATGTGTCTTTTAAATTAATTCCCTTATTTGTAAGGCTCTAACGGATATTACACTTTACGGAGCCGATAATCAATAATGTTATTAAATCCTAGGTCCTTGTTGTCCTTTTCGGGAACTTAACCGCAGATGGGTGTCCACTGCTCGCTAGGTAGGCACAAGTTGCACGGAAACAAAAGGATAGTATAACTGGGACACAATGGCAAGAAATTTATTAGGCTGGAGGTGAGGAGGGTGATGTCATAACACTCTTAGATCAGATAAACAAAGGAGTTTGTAAATCGCTTGCATGCAGGGGAGATCACGCATTCCCGAAACATCTCTAACCTCTCTGAAGGGTTCTTCACCTCGAGGCACCAATAGTCGTGCTCTGGAGGCATCATTATCCGACCATTGCCAAACTGCGAGGGTGATGTCATCATAGCCGGTTCTGTACCTACACGAGATTAGATCTGTAGAGATGTGCGTCTAGGAAGTAGTGGTTGGGCATAAGTCTTGACATCACACGAACGAAACGCTGACTTACATCCAGACCTTTGAACCGCGATCTCGTCGAAACATTTGGAATAATGGAAAATAACCACCGCCTAAGAGAATTACTTGTCCAATCGTTTTGCCAAGATTGAATAGATCTCAGACTAATAGTACTAATAGTAATACTATTCCGCCTTCTCATTGCCTGGAATTGAGTAATGTAAGGGGATCCATACAAAAGTTAATCCTAAATGATCTTTCGACCAACGCACAACATCTGATTCCGTATTTTCAAAAGAAAGTGAGATGAATGCCTCACTGTTTTCAGCCAGCACTGAGACTATCGGAAAAGATGAAATAATGGTCTTTGAGTATGTCGGATATCATCCTTAATGCGTAATTGATTGCCAGTTCAAGGTTGCGAAAGTTTCCGGAATGCAGATGAGTATTCATTGTAGACACCGAAACCAGTGGATCCATCAAACCACGCCCCATCAGTGAAAATTCTTCTATTGTTATTGACATGTTTGTACTCTTTAATATATGGGAGTCAAAGTTGATCTGGAACACCTTGAATAGCCTGTCTCATGAAGAGCTCATAATCAATGGAGGAATTGTGATAAGTGAAGCGTACCCTAGGAGACTGGAAAATTAATATCGGATGACATACAGTTAATATGGATTCGCAAGAATCAAGACTGGATACTCAATTTGAGCATTTCAATTCGATGTTTCAATCACAAGGTTGTTACTGATTCCACACTTTATCAATATTCTAGATGACAGCTCTCAGAAGCGGTTTTGTAAGGTGTTGAATCCTACCAGGACCTCCAGGCTTATATTGTGCGTTGAATGCATACAGTCAAGGGAGATACGATGTACAATCTGTCTTTAATTTCAATATATCAGATCTGCTTCAAGTATGTTTGTCTTTTTTTGACAGAATGAGAAATAAATTACAAAATTTTAGTTGCCACCCGTTGTTCTTAGTTTTCAATTAGCAATTCGTTCTATGCTATCAACCCATTAATGAAATTGTACTTTTTTGTTGAGTTTAGAATCCATATCCATAATTGTTTTACGTTGCAAATATTAATTTTTTATTGAAATATGGTGATTTATTCGTCATTAACATCAACATTTAAGAAAATATCAAGAATTTTATTTTTAAAAGTACATACATTCATGGTACTATTTAACCTCAAATTCTTCCAAATTCACCTGAGTATTTATATATAAAAGAGACCCCTTATCTATGACATTTATATGCAATTGTATTTGCATCCCCGTTTTTCCCCCTTTAAAAAATAATGTTATTTGAAAAAATCGTAATTTTTGGACTAAAATTACGATATCTTTTGAACAAATGTTTCAAATTACGTTTTCTTCATCAAAGTGTGTGTTTAAACAAGTTCTGAAAGTTTGCAGAATACACCGTTTTCATAAAACTTTAAATGAAAAAGTTAGGCGAAAAATACTATTTTTACAGGGCCACCCTACTCCTAAGCGTTAAAATGATCATAACTAATGATCAAAAGACACTACGACTATGATTTCTGCAGCAAAGTTGCTTTTAAATTTAATAATGAACAACTTTGTGGAACATTGTATTGCTCTATGTCAAGAAATGTGAAAGATAGAATTTTTATTTCGATATATTCAGGACCACCTAACTGAAACTGATATCAAA